>JASSUY010006045.1:2904-30277 GCA_032466535.1 Forpus xanthops | reverse complement strand
ATCCTTTCCATACTCTCCTTATACCCCATCCAGCCCGAAGACAGCTCCCAAGTACTACAATCACCACTCTCTACCATAGCTCCCTGGTGGTCTAGTGGTTAGGATTCGGCGCTCTCACCGCCGCGGCCCGGGTTCGATTCCCGGTCAGGGAAACTCTATTTTTACCGCCCATTCTCCTCCCTACCCAGCGGGGATGAACGTCTGCGCATGCGCGTTGCGCAAGCGCTCTGCGCGCCGACCTGCGCATGCGCGTTGCTCACTGAGCTGCGCCGGCTCCGCCCCTTTCCCTCCCCGCCGTGCGGGTCCCGCTCCGGTGTGAGGGGAAACGGCGGCGGCACCGGGGCCCAGCCCGAGGAGCCGCCCCCAGCCCGGGGCTTCCCGGCCCCGTGGGCCTCAGGTGAGAGCGGAGGGACTGCGGTTAGGCCGCGAGCGGAGGCCAAGATGGAGCTGGTGTGTGTGGGAACGGGGGGAGCCGTGGTTCCCCCTCGCTCTGAGAGACCTTATCCTGCGGGATAAAGGCCTGTGGAAGGGAATACTGAGGAGGAGCCGGTGCGGACCGCGGTGCGTCGAGACGGGGGTGGTACCCGAGGGAACCGCGGTGATTTTTCCCTTTCCTCACGTTGTTCTGCTTGGTTTTGGCGTTGGAAAACGTTCCGGTGGTTGTGTGCCTGAGGAATGACGTGTCGGGGAGTAAATCCGGCCTTTTCCATGAGAAACTCCCAAGGCAGCGTTGTGTTTGCTCATACAGTGTCTCCTGGCTCTGGAATTAAGGATTCGGGTCAGGTAATTCCGGTGACACTGATAACACCTTTGCTTTGATGCTTTACCAGTACCTCATGGCAGCGTTTTTGGCTTTATTACACCGGCAGAACCGTTTCTCCCTTGCAGAGAAGGTGAAAGCCATCCCTGCTGCACGGCACAGAGGAAATCCAGATGGTTTCATCTCTTTTAGGCTTGTTTGCATGGGGTATTAATTTCCATGCGCTGCGAGGCGTTGCTGTAGAGCTGCGATGCTGAATAGTCCCTCTCCTGCAGTGAAGCTTCAAGAAATAAAGGTACAGACCGGGTAAATCGTGTTACACTGGCGGCGGATGATGTTCTGCCTGCTGGCTTATCCTAAGGAAATGACAGTGTTATTTGTGTCTTTAAATGCTGCTATCTAAGCAGGAACTTGCAGGCCTCATTCACCCAGTGGCTGGCTGGGGTGTTTTCACCCGTTCTATGGTAAATGAAGCTATCAAGAGTATGCCCATCCAAAAGGGTTTCCTTTTGGGATGCGTCAGGATGGGGCCTGTTTCACTTCTCGTAGAGCACCGGGCAGGAATTCAGTGGAATTTAGTCTTTTGATGAGGATTTCTATAGGGGCATTGTCCAGTCCTGAGGCATCTCTTGAATTCAGGCTGCTTGGGATCAGTGTGTGCGGTTTTGTTTGTGGTGGAACAGGAGAGGATCCTGCTCCGCCTGAGACATCCTGATGAATGGATGCCAAAATCATTTGCAGTAATGAATTACCTCTCATAATTCAAGTACACTGTGCCCTGGGAGGGAGAATAGGGGGGAAGCGAGAGCTGGACTCGAAGAGAAACTGACTTTAATATTTAGAATGTAGGATGAAAACCAGTTTGGTTTTATTGGGCTTTTCTGATGGTGTTCTGAGGGCTTTGGAGAGACTTGGCCTGATGCTGGCTGTGCAGAACCTGCTTTGAGGGTCTGAGATCCTCAGTCAGGCAGCTTGTTGTAAGCATTAATAAATGCCTGTTTCCTTCCCTTCTTTATACCTTCTCAGTGATTGTCCGTGGCATTTAAGTGAAAGGGGAGATGCTGCAGCATGGTCATTCTCCTCCTCAGTTTTTGATGCATTGTACTGCTAGATTGCAGGTTCACAGTGCTGGGGAAGCCAGAGGTTTCCCACCTTCCCAGGGTGGCTGTGTGCTATAGTTAACCTGTTATCAGTCAGTGCCTGAAAACAAAGTCATGTCTTTGTAGTATGTTTTGTCTCCTTGATCTTTGCATCCATGTTGACTATTCCCAAGAAGTACGCTCCTTCCCTAAATGCCAGCAATCCTGGTCAGCTGGCGCCTTGTTTTGCAGGTGAGTTGTGTGGGTTATATGGGTTTTGGCACCATCACCAGCCTCACTTTAATGATGAGCCAACTCAAGATGGTTGAAGCCTTCCAGAGGCTGTTCTGCAGTGGATGAGCAGAGCAGGGGTTGAAATGCAGTGGTGATACGGTATGAAGTACACATACAATGGTGTGGAAGCATCTGTTGAGTCAGTGGCAGAGTTTGCATCATCATATTATGGAACCCAGTGCTCTGAGTACTGATTTTGAGCCTTCTGGCCTCATCTGCAGGGAGCTGGTGGTTGTCAGCAATGGTGCTGTTAATCATCATTTTTCTTCTCTTTGTCGGTTTCAAGGAGGACTTTTGGCTGGGTTTAGTCATTCTGCTGGTGAATACTAGGGGAAGCATACCTGCCTTAAGAAACCACGGTTTAGGTTAAATGTAAAAGTTGCTGCTGTAACTCTGTGGTTTTTAACTTACTAATTCAGTTGCCAGAATATCCTCTCTGGCAGAATGGCACAATTGAAGACAGGGAGGTGGCCGTTGAATGATACAACATACAATAACAGGGCTGTAACTGGCCTGTGACAATTATGTATTTCCCTCTTTTGATGGGTTTATTATGGAATCCCAACCTAGTTTGGGTTGGAAGGGACCTTAAAGCTCATCCAGCGCCAACGCCTGCTGTGGGCAGAACACAAACCAGACATCCAGGAGCACTTCCTGCTTCCCTGCCTGCCTTTGGGAATTCCTCTTCCCTCTGGGAACATATATTTATATATCTGCCAGGGTTCTTAGTGCTTGTCCTGGGGACACTGACTTACACATCTTCTGCTTCTGTCACATGTGACAGACAGCCCTCGCTTGGCTTCAGCAGTGGCTTGCTGAGGTTGTGTTAGGTGGCAGCAGGATTCTGAAATGGTCGTGGCTTTGACAGCACAATCTGTAGGAAAAGTGAGTGTATAATCCCTACAGGCTGATGATATTTGCAGTGTGGATGGGAGAAGCCCAAAGCTTGCTGGTGCCAGTGCAGAGCCAGTTACAAAAAGCAGAACCTCGCATAGGTTCCCTGTTTGCTTTTCTCCTTTTATGTCTTAAAGTTTTTGGCTATATTTCAGCTGAAAATAATCTTTTCCCTTTCATCTGTCTTTACATATTTTATGTCTTAGCAGGAGTTTCTGTTACTCTGATGGTCAGATCTTGGCAATTTCATTTATGCTCAGGAATAGTTTGTAACTTTGAGTCATGCTTCCAGTGCGTGGTGTGTAATGCGAGTCTTGGCCTGGGTCACTCAGGAAGGAGTTTTCCTTATGAATCTGCTTCTTATGGCATCAGGATTTAGGATGACTTACTGATAAAAGCATAATTAGGCTTAAAGCTGCTCATAGGGAGGAGGGGGACTTGGGAGCTGGACTCTGGATGTTTCTGTGGGCAGTTACTAGTCACAGTGTCTGCAGTAAGCTTGAATTTGCCAGTGCAGGCACTTCATCTTACCAAGAGGAGGTTGCATCAAGTGAGAGATTTATCTCACTTGATATTATGCAGCTCTGGGGCAACAACACAAGAGGGATGTGGAGCTGTTGGAGCAAGTCCAGAGGAGGTCACAGAGATGCTCCAAGGGCTGGAGTATCTCTGTGGAGACAGAGCTAAAGAGGAGGGAAGGGGCCGTGAAATTGCTTGGTGCCTCCATTGTGATCTGTTTCTCGGAAGCTATAACCAGACATATTTGCTGTTCTAAATTGAGTTAAAGAATAGGATTCAGTTACTGCGCAGAGCAGTGCATTGATTTAAGTTCCGGGTTCATTCTGAGTTGCTGTTCTTTGTGAACTTCAGGGATATTTTCCACCCGATCATGGAGGAGCTCTGTCTCCTGCTTTTCCACATGTGTACAGTTCTGATGTGTGCCTTGAGGAGCTGTTGTGGGCTGAGTGAACACAGAAAGCAGGGTATGAACCATGTCGTCTGTTTAGAAGATTTCTTCTATCATTGTTGGGTTTGTTTGCCAACTCATAGGCCCGTCATTCTTCTGAAGGCCCCAAGGTTAATCCTGGGAAAGAAGGTTCTTGCTTTGAGTAAACTGTTTTCATCATAGAGCAAAATGTGTGTTGCACAGAAGTATTTTGCCTGGATGGTAACGAGTGAAAATATTTATCTTCTTTAATAACTGTCTCACTCTTTCTCTTCCTACAGAGTTCCCCACCTCTACACTTACTCACTTCATTCTTGTTGCACTTGGCGCAGTGTTGGCTCTTCACAATTAACTGGGGAAAACCAGAGTTAATCCAAGGTGTTTGTGGTTACAATCTCCCAATGTACCTCACTGCTTCACTGAGTGGTTTGGATAGCAGGGACAACAGTCAGTGTGACTTTATTTTGTGTTCCTGCTCCTGAAGTGGAGTATGTGTTGGATGAAATATCTTGGGGGATGAACCCCAGCATCTTCCCTGCCTTTCCTCTTGTGCACAAGTCCTTGCCTTGGTTTCCTGCATCTTGTCTGTCATGGTTTAAGTCCTGAATCCAGGATGTTGTCTTAAACCCACTTCTCTTCCAGTTGACATCTTCTTTGTAAACCCCAGTTAGTCCCTCTTGCATGTTAAAAATGATCTATGATGACTTTCACACTTCCTTTCGTGCTGTTTTGAGGCTGCTTAAATGTGTAGATGTATAAAATGTTATTTAAAAATAACCCTAAATGAGGAAGGATGCTCTTTTGCAATTGATTATGTTCCTGTTAAGGATCTTGAGGAACACCTACTCTTGGTTTGGGGAATATGTGTAAGAGTAACAGCAGTCTAACATTGCATTAACTGTCATATACAAGCAAACTGAAGAGACCTATCCTGCTCTGGTGTTAGTTTAGATCAGAGAGATGAATAAAAGCATCATAACCACAAAACCTGAAGGGTTTTCTGGCTTTGTTCTCAGTTATTTAGGTGGAAAAAAGACTAAATGTGATAATTCTGTGCTTTGCACTGAAACAACCAGGCATGTGCATTGGGAATGGCAGTGCTTCAATTATGCATCAGTGTAATAGTGGCCTTTTTGTTCCAAGTCCTCTGAAGCATGACTCCGGTGTGAAAACTTACCTTATAAAATCTATATGCGTTTGATGTACTATTTGTTAGCCCAATTGCAGTGTTAGAAAACTCAGTTCAGTTTGAACTGAAATTCAAGCTGTGTCTTTTCTGCTTAATCCCTACTGAGTGGGAAACCCAGCAGAACGAAGCCATGCTCACTTGCTTCATTTCTAAATTACGGGCTGTTTTTTGTTAAGTAGCCACCAAATGCTGTTTCCAGGCTGAATGGTGGCACTGAGGACTGTTCCTCACCCAGTTTGCAGGCTAAATGTGTGCAGAATAAAATAGTGGTGGAAGTAAATAGCAAGAGGGGTTCTGTAAGAGTAATAGAAAGTAAATCTTTTTTGTTGGCGAAACCACACTGTATAGGAAATCCCAAGGAGTTTATCTCCTGTATGAAAATGTCAGTTTAAGTTAAAAGCGGTTTAAATCCAACCCTGTGATTTGTTTGGAGGTTCCCAACTAAACGAGCTGGGTGGAGGCAATGTGTAAGGCCTGAGATCCCGAACAGCTCCCAGTTCAGACTGACTCAAACCTGTGAGCTGTGTACTGGTTAGTGCATTCTAAAAACATAGTTACATGAGCAGAGCGTTCACAGGGACTTTCTTCAGGGCTGTGAAGACTTTTGGATCAGGGAATAAATGTGTCATCTACCCCAAGGTGCTGTTTGCTGTGTATTTACCTCTGGGCATGGGCTCTGTTTTACTTGACCTGGGAAGAAACACGAACATATGCAATGAAGATATGTCCCTCCAGCCCAGCCTTCAAGAGAAAAGGAGTTTTGTTGTGTTTTCCTGCCAAAGCAACAAGTAAGGGTTTGAGTGGTGCAAAGTGTGCTGCTCACTTCAGGTTTTATTGTGAAAATCATAAGTCTTAACTCTTTACGCTTCTAAATGTCCATGTGGTGGGGATTTGGACAGGGCAGGTACGTAATGCATCTCCTCATGCTTCTTAAACCATTTTCTTTATGGTTTGTGTATGTTCTTTATGGACTTCAAGAAGGGAAGATGTTCCTTATGAAACATCTGACACTCTCCAGTGAGGAGGAGTCTGGTATGACGATGACTGAAGAATGTCCACAATTACATATATGTGTTTTTTGTTTCTATCAGTTTTACCAAGGACAGGTCAAGGGCAATGGCTTTAACTGCCAGAGGGGAGACTGAGGTGAGCTCTTGGGCAGAAGCTCTTCCCTGGGAGGGTGCTGAGCGCTGGCACAGGGTGCCCAGAGAAGCTGTGGCTGCCCCATCCCTGGCAGTGTTCAAGGCCAGGTTGGATGGGGCTTGGAGCACCCTGCTCTATGGAAGGTGTCCCTGCCTGTGGCAGGGGTTGGGACTGGATGAGCTTTAAGGTCCCTTCCAACACAAAGCAGTCTGTGATACGGATCTTTGCTATTCAGTCCTACCTGAAAAGACCTCTGGTTTTGCCTTGGTCTCTTTATGATCTAATCAAGAAACCTTTGAATGTTTTCTGTTTTTCATGGGAGGAAATTAAAATGTTCCCTGGCAGTTTCTGTGAGGAAGTGAAATAATGAAATAGTGAAGTGTCCTCCCCACGCTCCACAGAAACTGGGGAGATGCAGTTGAGCAATGAGGAGAGTGCGGAATTAAAGAGAAAGGTTTCCCCCTCCCCAGTGTTTAATGTAAAGGGTTTGTAAATATGTTTAACTTTTAAACTCTGCAAAAGAAGAAATCTTTGGCAGTAAAGTGTTCCCAAGGTAACTGAGAGGCTACAGTTGCTGCTTGAGGAGTTATGCATCATCTTAGCCTGGGAGGACCTGATGGGATTCATGAGGAAAAGGTCAGGGGGAAAAGTTCCTTTTCTTCCTGTGTTATTCAATAAATAAGGTTAATTTTTAGAGTAAAATCTTGCAGATGACTCAAAACTGCTTCCCCTGTGAAACAGAGAGAAAGGCTTTGGCATTACAGGGACACTTACATAGGGTTCCTGCTGGTGGTCTGAAGACACCTCCGCTCTTCTTCCCCTGGCTTTATGGGTGATTGTGTTTAGAAACTTGGCTTTTAAGTTCTGGTTTATAAGTTCTGCTTATTTTGCTCTTCTTATTCACAACTTTTAAGAGGAACATTAATGTGTTTGATGGGGGAAGAGCCAACTTTGACAGACCTGAATGGCTGAGATAAGTAACCTGAAGGCAGTGAAGTTTCTCCCAGGTAAAGACCAGATTGGATCATTTTAGATCATCCATCTGCTGAACCCTTAGTCGCAAGAGACAATCAACATTTTTTCTCTCATTGCTGCTTAAAAGCCTTTATTTGTCTTATTTACAGGTGGGACATAATGATGTAGGTCCCACTTCAATGTGAATAAACTCATCTGTTTGTTCCAGGACTAATTCTGTGCTTGAAAGACTTCTACTACATTGGTACAGTCGTTAGCAATATGCTTCTTGAAATTGATGCAGTTAATTCAACCCGCCTCACACAGATGGAGCTGTACCTCTGCATGATGCTTTTGGAGCTGCTTAAGATGTTTCTTCTCTAGAAGAAATAAATGGCATCAGTATCACTCCACCCACTGGAGTGGGGTTCGGATTTGTTCTGTCGGACGTGGATGCTATGAGTAGTTGCAGTGACTCAAGCACTGCGCAGGTTTATATATAGAGAGAATGAAGTGTGAGAATGGGGCAGAGAAACAGACCTACTGTTTTCTCATACATTTTAAGAGCTGAGTAAGCAGATGTAGGGTTTTTATAGTCATGTGCAGTTGGTGACATTTGCCCTCTGCCATATAAACTGCTGTAATGCCATGAAAAATAATTTACTTTTGCTGAAGGATTAAACAAGAGCAATGAAATGCAGAGTAGGGAATGCACTAAAACCCTAGGGTTTTACAGAGGAATTCCTTTCCTTGAGGGGAGAGGATGGAAAATATGAATCTAATACTTTACATTCTTAACCCCTAACATGGAAAACCTTCTTTGGTAGGTTTGAACCTTCCTCTTGCATAGGGTACAAGGTCACGAGTCTTTATAACAGGTTGGTCAATCAGACTTAACTGGCTACATTTTAATCTGCTAAGCTTATTAGAGATACAACACTTGTATCGCTGTAGTTAAGTTTGCCCCAACTTTCAGTGCAGCCTCTTTCAGGCATTAATAGTGGATATTCCGGCAGTTGAATTTAGCAGTGAAGTTGTGTTATTCCAGATTTCAGTTCTTTTAAAGTCCTATGAAAACCCCAAACCCTCCCAATGAAGAGAATGTAATGAAGGTTTTGGCAGTCTCTCACCGTTGCAGGCCTATCTCTTGTTCCCAAGGCAATTTGGCCTTAGTAAGGTTCTTTTCTCTTGGGAGAAGGCTCTATGCATTTGAATGAATTCCCTGGATTGAGCTTTACATCGAGGTTTGTACGTTACAGCAGAATGTCCGTATGGATATGAAATTTCTCATGGGACCTTTAGCAAAAGGCTGCAAACTGAGTAACAGCATTCAGCAGAAAGGCTTTTGTGCTGGGGTATAAACCACAAGCAACACCAAAACGCTCGCTTTTGGATGCATTGATGAGTATTAAACATTACTACTTCCATTAATAAGGTAAAAATTACTATTTCAAAACAACTGAGGGAGTGTTCACAACGAGCACTTTAAAACAGCGGTGTTCTTTATAGCCAGTGAGCTTTACCTTCAGCCTTTTCACGGAGTCTTTCCAATGCTGATGTGTTTTGCAAGTGACGTGTTCAAATAAAGACTGGGGAGCTTCTATTTTATCTGTTGATTTTTAGTACTGTGTTTTAATTTACCTTAGTTACAGCATTGTTTCTTTTAAGTGCTGTAAGTGATGCAGCTCACGTGCATGATGGAGATGGGTTATAAAGCTGTGTATCTCAGGGTATATTTAGAGATACCTCTCTCTGTTAGCAGCACAGGGAGCAGGACGATGACCATCCTATTAATGGAACTGTTAAATAAAAATGGTTCTGCATCTGCCAGAGGAGGTTGGGGCAGGCAGAAGAAACAGAGGCTTTCTATCAAAAACAATAGATGTCTGAGTTGTGTACGGGAAAGATTGTATGCATTGCTGAGAGCCAGAAGAGGTGCTGAGCACCATTTATGCGGCGGTATATAGGGAAAAGGCAATGTTAGATAAATCAGATTCAGATCTGGCAAGCTGGAGGAGCTGGTTTGGATGTGAGCAAAAAGAACAGGGAAACTTCCTAAGCGTGCTTTATTTGTGTTACAGAATTTACCACTGTTTAATATGTTGCTGAATTCAGTTTGCGTTCGTGTAGCTTTGTTTTCCTTATCTTCACCATTCTTTAAGCTTTTCTGCTGATTCCTATGCTTACATATGTATTTTCTGCCTCTTAAACAATTATTCCCTTCCATAGACTTCTTTGCTTTGAGTTTTTGTGTGCTTTGAAATGGGTAATGCTCATTAATGTCGATGTTGAAACACTTCCATTTTTTTTCTGGCATCGGCCCTTTCATTTTCTCTCCTTTTATTTACACTGTGAATATCATGTAGTAAGGAGGGGAAGATACTTCCGGGTAATTCTGAGCAGGGTATTATGAGGAGCTCAGGGTCAGTGGATCTCACCTGCTGAATAATGAGATGGGATGGATAGATAAAACATTCCCGAGTCAGTATCTTGGAATCACTGGTTGCAACAGGAGCCTCGGAAAGGCACGTGGAGGATGCGGTGAGGAAGAGATGATGTGAAATACCTGGCATGGCTTTCTCTTGTACTTTGATTTTTGTAAGGAGTACTTTCCTTTGGGGTTTATTTTGGGCTTGTTTGGGTATTTCCAGCTGTCCATTAGGCTTTCTGCTGTTAATGGAACTTTGTATTGGTGTAGCTGAGGGAATACTGCTGCTCCATCCATAGTGAGTTAAAAATACTTTAGTGTATATTCTGGGTTCTGTCCCTGGCTTGGCATTATGTGTGTATGCTGTAAAAAAACAGCCACTTTTCTTCTGATGGAGTGAGTGTGATGAGGCCTGGGCTGGAATCGTGCGCTGGAACTACTTGAAGCCTCTACCCACACATCGCTGTATTTTCATTTACTTCATTATGTACCAAATGCTGCCTTTAGCAGGGGAGCTCATTTTGAGAAAGGCAAGCAGGTAAAATCAAATCTCCAAAGTGCATTTGGACTTTGCTTTCTTCTGTTCCTCTCACAGATTCCAGCTGTGTGCATCCCTAAACTGGACATGCTGTAGCTGCTTTTCAGCTTGACTGTCAGCATTTCAGAAGCTTAGGTTGCTGTCTGAAACAGAGTTAGTGGTAAGTTGAAAGATTGTCTTCACCCAGGTATGAAGGCAGAGCTTATTTAGGGGGAAAAAAAGATAGGTACTGACTGTCTGTCTGCTAGGTAGTGATGGACAGAGATCTGCAGCTATCACAGGCAGAACTGGTGGTCTCATCCCTCTGAATAAGCATGTTCCAGTCCCCAGAGCCATATTTCTGGTTGCTGGCCCTATAAACCATCTGCAGCTTTCTAAGGATTGCTTTAAAATGATCCTCTGCTTTAGGGTGAGGGTATGTGGGTAGGATAAACCTGTGGTTTTCTCGATGCAAACTTGTCCTGGCTAAATGTGTTGGTGTTGCTCTACATTTCAAGCCCATGAACCAAGATATAGAGTGGCATGAGGAATGGCATAGTGGCTTTCAGCTTGCTCCACGCGTCTCTCTCAGCTTGGTGGCAGTGCTGTTAATACCTTGTGCTGTACAGACAATGCTGATTTCTATGGACATCTTAAAAACTGAGGTTTATTTGTCATGAAGGCACCAGAGCATCACTGACCTGCTCTGTTACTGAGCTATATAGTTACTAGTGTAACTATATTAGAGATGATCAGGACTTCAGACCCATGCTGCTTATGCTCTGAGTGCAGGTATGTCACACATGCATCAGTAGAAAAAGTTCAGCAGTTAAACAGGTAATGGCTGTTGGAGGTTCTGAGTGACTGGTGGCTTTATTTAATGAAGTAGGTGTCTGTCACATGGCAAAAGGTTTGGGAAAAGGGGCTGAAGCTACAGATAAACGTATGGAGTCCTCGGATCTATACTTTATTTCTAACTGACTTTGACAGGTAATCAATTCTGAAGATAAGCATTTACACTGTGGAGACTGAAGAGTTAGTTACCAATGGATTTACTTTTGTTTTGTCTGCAGGAGATTCAGTTTTAGAGCTGTGTGGAGCCTGTTACCACCTCCATTTAAGTATTCAAACCGGACTCTAGGTAAGTCCTGTACTTTTTGATCTCTTATAGTTCCTCATTGAAATGCAGAGTAACACTGAGGAAACAAAGTGCAAGGTTTCCTATAGAAATCTCTAATGCCTCACGAAGCCGTGCTCAAAACACCTCCTTCTTGATAAGCCAATCCTGAATGTGTTTCTCTCCTCTCCCCTTTAAAAATGTTGGGGTTTCACCCTCCTAACACAGCAGCTTGTGAGTCTGACTCTGAATGAATCCAGGACAGATGGACAGGATACAGAGGCCATTGCTGCTATTCCATTGTGATAAATGGGTATTTCCTAAAGTGCTTTCTGGCTTGGTGTTTTCATTTAGACTTTTATTAGTACATACTGGGGAGATGTGGTGGGATTCTTTTGGGAAATCAGGCTTTCTAAGGTTCATTTTACCACTGATGTATTTAAAAGGTTAATGCTGGCTCCCATAGATAATCCGTAGGGTTTCACCCGAGTCTTTTCAGCAAGGTGGTACTGATAATACTGACCTGGTCATGCTGAAAGAGTTGCTTTTTCTGGCAAAGCTGACTTAGGGAGGATATTCTGGTATGCAGAGGGTTAAAAACTGTGCTGTTTAATCCAAGGGATTACCTTTCTTCAGAGAGAAACCTCTTCAGGGCATCCTGCTTGGGTAGAATGTGCAGCAGATGGCTTGTGGCTGCTTTGTAAAGGCACAGAGTGGTTTTCAGTGCTGTGAATTAGAACCACTTGTAAAAACAGTAGGACGGATAGTATCCTGGTTTGTGAGGTCCTCTGAACCTAAATAACTTGCACCTTTATTGTCTGGTTCACATTTGGAAAGGCAAAGGTTGCATTCCGAGTTACAATACTCCTCCCTTAAATAACAAGCTTCCCAGATGAATTCCTATTACCACCTTGTCCCCTGCTCTCCTAAGGCCGAGGTGTCCGTTTCATACCAGTCTTGAAAGATAAATGCAAGCACCCCTTTGCACTGGGCTCTAGATACCCTGACCTTTCACACTAAAGTGATTAAGGATTGCAGTGGTGTGGCATTTTCTTACCGTGCCTTTGTTATTGACAGACAGCCTGCAGATGATAGACACTGCCTGGCTCAAGTTGAATTCATTGCTGTTAAACAAATTGACCCTAATTTGACAGTGGAGTTTAATTATTTAGCAGGACATGATATATACCTGTGATCTGCAGCATCTCTGTGCATTGAATGCATGCTCATAGAATCATAGAGCAGTTTGTAAAGCTCATCCAGTTCCAACTCCCTGCCACGGGCAGGGACACCTTCCACTAGAGCAGGTTGCTCCAAGACCCATCCAACCTGTCCTTGAACACTGCCAGGGATGGAGAATTTACCACTTCTTTGGCCAAACTGTGCCATTGCCTCACCACCCTCACAGTAAAGAACTTCTTCCTTGTATCTAACCTTATATCTGGCCTTGAGCACTGCCAGGAATGGAGCTACAGACTTCTAAGCAACACAGATGTTCAAAATGCTCTCGATGCTCCAGTTTGAAGCAGTACCTTCTTTGGAAGGAGTAAATTAACATGTAGAATCCCAACCAGGATGATGTTCCCCCTCCTGACTTCAGATTAATCCCACAGGTCCCTGGCAAAGCGCAGTGGCGATAGACACACTCTGGATGCTACCAATGGGGATGGGATGGAGCTGCAAGGGTGTTCCCCAGTAGGGCTGGAAGGCAGCAGTGTGATGGGAGAGCAGGAGAGACAAGGCAGCAGTCGGAGCAGGCCAGTGGGATTAACCAGATTACCAGAGCAACGTCAGGCTCGTCAGCCTTTGACCTCACGTGGGCTGGGGGGGTGGGAGCCCATGGATGGGAACAGGAGGCTTGTTCCCTGTGTATTCCCAGATGTGGGATTTCTTTCCTGAAATGATTTTTCCCTTTCACTGAATCAGATCATGCCCAAGTAAATGACTTGGTTGTGTTGTGTCTTGAAGCACTCAGTAATTCTGCTCTTATACAGAAAGCTGTTGGGAGCTGAACAGTATCTTTGTAAAGGTTTTCCCTCCCTACCCACACATTCACTTTCCAGAATTGGGGGGCTATTGTGAATTCTCAGCCAAAGCATTAGAGTTTAGACCTTTTTGTTAACAATAACTTATAGCTTCCTCGTTAGGTAGCTTTTAACTCAGCTTACCAGGGCTGCCAGAGACTTCTGGAAGGGAATTGGATGAGAGTTTGCAGACCCAGTGTTGAACTAACGTAAAGTTGGAGAGACCAAATGTGGCAGAGTAATTAACAGCAGGCTCCGAGATGAAAAGGAAGTTGTGATGTCTCTGTCCACATCCTTACCACGTGGTGACACTTGCACAATAGTGCCATGCGTTGGAGGATGCAGGACTGTGGCTTTGTGAAGCCTGTCCACACTGCGAGGTCTCTCCAGGAACCCAGCAGAGCAAGATTGGGTATCCAGGAGTATTCCTTTCAGGTAGCTTTTAAAAGCTGACATTCTGAACTTTGTTATATAAGGTAAAGGGTTCAATTAGAAAAGTCCAGGGCTTTAAATAACTTTTTCAAAGGCTACATAATCTGGTGTAGGCTAACTGTAATGACATAATCCAAAAATAGCCTCTTCGATGCTCATCCTTGCAGCAGTTCTGCGGCTAAGGAGCAGTGAATGCTAATCCCCTCAGGATGTTAGAGGACATAACCATGCTTGCCCATGGTGTGGCATGGGGGAGGCTTCTGGGGTCCTTTACAGTTGAATTTGGAGCAGGAGGTTAATCCATGCTCAAGAAGTGCGAGTTGAACTCTAATACATGTTAAACTTTAAATGACAAGGCAGGAGATCTCTGGAAGTGGGCAGGCATCCCTCTTCTGTAGTGGGATGCACAGGCCCAGTCAAGCTAGCTCTGACTAAAGGATTCTGCTCGACCTGGTGTCAGGGAGGTTTGGTTTGATGTGATTTTAATGCAGCAGAATTACCTGCAATTGGAAATGCAGACAAAATCACCCCATAGCAAATGTGGTGCAAAAAGGCAGCCTCAACATAATAACATCCTCTCTCTTGTTGTTTTTACATGTATTATTGTGAATAAGTTACCTTAACAGTAAGACTAAGAAAGAAGGTGAAGTAGCTTTAGGGGTGTGTTATGCACTACCCATCTTCAGCTGTGAGTTTGGGGTTCTTGGAAAGAAGAGTTGGGTACATGCAGTAATGATTGCAGGGTGCCTGGTGTTGGGCTGAAAGTGTAATAGTTGTTTTCACTGATAATTCACTGAGTGACTTTTCAACCTCCACATAACATTAAGAACCTTTTCCAAGCACATTTAAACTTTATAAAAGATGATTTTTCACACCCAAACTCTGTTTTTAAGGCTGATTTGATTCATGAGGGCGGTTGTGTTCTTCCTGTAAGCATTTCTTCATCTTTTCTCTTTGCAGGGACCAATTCTGTCTTCAGGGTAGCTCGAGATGGCAGACCAGCGGCAACGCTCACTCTCTACCTCTGGAGAATCACTGTACCACGTGCTGGGCTTGGACAAGAATGCTACTTCAGATGATATCAAGAAGTCATACAGGTAAAGCTATGGGTTCTATAGCACAGATAGCTTCAAGTGTTCAACTGATGGCCTGTTCATGTATAGGCTGGAGTTGGTTTCTTTACATCTGCAAGAAAAACATGGAAGAAAACCAGTTGCAAACATGGTTTCCTCTTGCAGAAATCAGTGTGAAGCACACTTAGGATTTGCGCAAGTGGTTAGTGTTAAATTTTCACCTCTCTAATAAGGGAAGCTCTCAGGTAGGCAGTATCATTCTAAAAGGGCTGTAGATGAAGTTGAACAGAGTTTTAAGACAGTGTGATCAGAGTTAAAGTCTTCGTGTTACGTATCTGCCTTACAGGGGCTAAAGATGCGCAGTGCTGCCCTTTAGCCCATCACTTCCAACTCTGGCACAGTGAGGTATAAAGATGCGAGTAAGGATGAAAACCATCAGCAATGAGTATCAGCAGTGGCTTTTCTTCTAGAAATCCATTCAAATTTTCTTATTCTATGTGGAAGTACTATTTTAAAAGAGGATTTTTTCTTTATTTCTTTTCTTAGACACATGAAATGGCTTCATCTTGACCAAACCAAAGCAAAACCAGAGTCCTCAGCATCTCCCAAACTCTGCTTAATTGCAATTGCTTCCTCGCCTTAAGCATGAGCTGTGGTCTTGTGGGCTGTTTGACAAGTGGCAGTGTATTTAACATTACACTAGGGGTCAGCAGTGATCTTTCCATGAGGATACTCCTTTTCAGAGTGGTTTTCTTTTAGTCTTTAACATTCACCAAAACTTTTCCCCTTTCTAAGTTATATTTTAATCCTTATGGCAGCCACGTGGTGAAGTCTGTGAAGAAACTGGGTCTTGAAAACTGGCTCTGTCTTCCTAAAAGTGGAAGTTTGAATCAGTAATGGTCAAGCCTTAGCAACTGGAGAATAATTTTGCCTTCTTGAGGACAAAACTGCAAGTTTTCCCTTTGGAGGAGCAGCCCAACTACATCCTATGGAGAAACGGAGCTGGCTCATACCCACCTGAACCTTCATCCAGTCATGTTTCCTCATTGCAAAGGGACTGACCACCCCTTGTTTTCACTCCACTTGAGCATCCTTTGCTGCGCTGTGGAGTTTGTGTTCGTATAGGGAATGGGAAGTGGAAAATCCTTGTCTATGGCAGCCTGATAGTAGCAAAGCCCTGTCCAGGTTTATCTAACTTCCCTCTGCTGATAAGAACTGTGCTTATTTAAGTCCTCACTGGGGCTATGTCAGGCCATTATTTACCCTGAGCAGCATCATTTACAGGCTGCGTGTGCCAAGTGCACACTCAGCCTATTCGATGCTGTGATACCTTTTACGCACATCCACGTGTGTGCTTGCACATATCCTTACTTTATGTTTGTCTAAACATTTCCCCACTGTGAAGCTGTGTCAAACTCTGCAGGTTCTAATGTGTTCCTCAGTTATGGGACTTTGGGGTGTATTTCTTTTCTGGTGGAGAAGAACTGCTAGCATACAATTCTGTGTCGTTTTCTACTTGGGAGCACACTTTTCTGTTGGTAGGGGGTGCGTGCTCAGTTATTTCTATTGATTTCTTTGAGTAGTCTGAGCCATTTCAGAACTAGCAGATTTATCAGTGCTTAATCTGACTTTTTTGAGCTAAATTTGGACACCTCTGGGGACTGTAAAGGGCTGTCAGTTGTGAGGGATCTGTCATGGTTAGGGGAGGGACCTTGTGATTTCCTGATAGCTTTAAACTCTGCAACCATTTCTATTCTAGCAAGCCTTGAACTGCAGAATACTTTTTTCCTGCACAGGAATTGGTATATTAACCACAAGCAATTGTCTGTTCTATTTTTGTGTTCAGGCACTGCAGATCACCTGTGGCAGCTTGCTTTTATTTAGCCTTTTGTACTATATCTTAGCCTTATGCTGTCTTTTTGCTGTTAGCTTGGTCTTTGCTTTAGCAAGAGCAAAACTTACTGGTGGAAATTGCTGGAGCTGAGGGGCAAACCTCCCACCACCCCCCCCAAGGACTGCTTTTCTTCAGTGTCTCTTTATTCCATTGGATTTCTGAGGGCTGAATCCAACAGTCTGAAATCAGTCCTGTGAACTAAGCTGGACACTGCTGCAGCCTTTTGTTGTTATCTAAGGAAGAATCATCAGGGAAGTTGACTCACAGATGAAAGAAACCAACTGGAATTTGAAAGTCTGCCTTGAGTGACAGGCTATGGAATGAAATAAATAAATACGAAACCCCAGGAACCCAAATCCCAGGTTTTCATCTATAAAAATCTCATTCTATTTTCTGCAGGAAACTGGCATTGAAATATCATCCTGATAAAAACCCTGATAACCCCGAGGCAGCAGAGAAGTTTAAAGAGATCAATAATGCACACGCCATCCTGACGGATGCCACCAAGAGGAACATCTATGATAAGTATGGGTCTCTGGGTCTCTATGTAGCAGAGCAGTTCGGTGAAGAAAATGTGAACACATACTTCGTGCTGTCCAGCTGGTGGGCAAAGGTAAGGAAAAGTGCAAAAGGAAGTTGTTCTGGGTTGGCATTTATAACTCTCACACAGGAGATCCTGTCAGAAGTGTGCTTAGACTTACTCAGGGGATCCTGTGAACAAATACCACTTCTTCAGTTCCTCTCTGATTTGAGAGGCTTCAGGTTATTTGCTCACTTGCCCATACCTCAGCAGGGGATATCACCAATATACCAAAACTATGCTTTAAGCTCAAGTTTCCTCATAAATGCACACAGAAGTCTGTTTGAAAGCATTGTGTGCATGGAGTAGATGTCACAGTTGTTGTAGAGATGCCTTCTAGGAGCCTTCTGCCAGTACTTGGCATCTCATTTGATGGCTTCATTTCCTGCCTCTTGCCAGCATTGTCTCCAGCTCGAGTCTGCTGCAGTAAGTTGCATCACCGTGCTGGTTTGCTATCTTTAAAGTGTTTTTTTTGGAGCATCTCACCTCCGTGTCCCACATTGAGTTACAGTGAGCTCTGCAGCTTTGCCCACTGCCTTGAGCAGGTGGAAGATTCAGTGTAGGTACATCACAACCTGTGCATCAACTGCTGAGTGTCAATCTTGCTCAGGGTCACTTACGCAAGCTCCAATCTGTCCTAAGCTATTGTACCTCTAGGTTTTAATACAGATACACTTCTTAGCCCTGTATCTTTTTCCAGATATAGCAGAATAGCCTTTTTAAACCTAAATTGTAGATATTCTAGTAAGCCAGGTGGGCAGAATTCACCTGGGTGTAAAATGTTGAGGGCTATAGCCAGTTTTGCACTTATACATATAGTTGATGGAGTATAAAACTCTAGCTACTATGTTCTGTCTCTACATGACTGAATTTGGTCTCTGGTTCCCATGTGAGTCTCACAAACTTGGTGGTTGCAATGTTCTAGGCACAGGTTATGGATATTTCTTTGTCTCCTATCCTCTGCAGGCCTTGTTCGTGTTCTGTGGCCTCATCACAGGCTGCTATTGCTGTTGCTGTCTGTGCTGCTGCTGTAATTGTTGCTGTGGGAAGTGTAAACCTAAACCTCCTGAAGGTGAAGAGCAGGAATATTACGTCTCTCCAGAGGACTTGGAAGCACAGTTGCAGTCAGATGAAAGGGGTAGGTGAAACTGCTGCGAGATGTCAAATGGTCATTGATGCTTACTGCACTGGCTGAGAAGCAATGATTGCTCAGAGATCGGCACAGGCCTTGGATTGCAGATGATTGCAGATGTAGGTTTTCTCCCCCTCTACTCCACTCTGGTGATACTCCTCTCCCTAACAGAGGGGAGATTGAGATGAGCTTGTAGGCAGAAGCTCTTCCCTGTGAGGGTGCTGAGGCACTGGCTCAGGGTGCCCAGAGAGGCCATAGCTGCCCCATCCTGGCAGTGTTCAAGGCCAGGCTGGACACAGGGGCTTGGAGCAAGCTGCTCCAGTGGAAGGTGTACCTGCCCGTGCAGGGGTTGGAGCTGGATGAGCTTTAAGGTCCCTTCCAACACAAACCATTTTAAGATGATCAGGGAGTACTCGTGGCACAAGAGTCATGTGCATAACACTGACACCAGAGACAGAGATGCTGAAAACTCAAAGGTCTTCAGTGATGTGGTGGGGTCAGCTTCAGAGCAGGAGGTGACCATCATTCAGCTACCTTCTCATGTTGCAGGAGTCACATCTCAGCCACACTCGTGTGACTGTAAAAAGGGGCTTTTACCCCAAAGGATGAGGGTGGTGTCAAGGCAGCATTAGCTGCATCAGGAGTGAAGGGAGTGAGCTGCTACCCTGGTATGACAGCTAATGCAGCTTATGAAGGGATAATACTATTTCTGTCAAATTAAACTGATCATTAAAACAATCATGGAGTCTTGTATATGCTCTGTCATGTTTCTAAGGGACATAGCTGAATGGTGGGTGAAGATCAGCTGCTCTTACATGAACAGGGAAATAGAATAAGTGGTTTCACATGTAGATTTGAGTCAAATGGTATTATGTGCAGGCTGGAAAACACTAGATTACCAGCATGCTCCTGAAGGAGTGTAAAACTGTGTAATCGACGTGTTGCAGGGAGATGTATCTTTCACTTACCAAAGCATAATGATGCTGTTTTCATCCCCTCGGTGTGCTTAAACCTTTTGCCTTCACTTTGCAGAGGCCTCAGACGCACCTATTGTGATACAGCCAGCATCAGCCACAGAGACAACCCAGCTCACAGCTGACTCTCACCCCAGCTACCACACCGATGGATTTAATTAAGTTAAGGAAACCCTGTAATTAGAATGGATTAAAAAAGAAAATATATATATATATATATATACATGGCCAACTCAACACTAGAACCATGAACATTAGAAGTAGAGAATGGGGAGGGGGAATAATTCTGCCACAGTAAGAAGGCAGCTTTCCAACCTGCCAACAAGATTTTGTAATCCTTTCAGCCTTTTGTCACCTTTCAGTGTCGTATCTGGATGACACGTGGAGTGCTGTAGCATGCAGTATTTAAAGCAGTTTAGCTACGGTCTTACTGTTTTCCTTTCTTTCTTTTTCCTTTTTCCCTGTTTTTTTTTTATAGCATGTGTGGAGTTACGTTAATTGTCTGTGGTGTAATGTATTGAGTTGTCACGATATAAGTGTGATGGAGACATTCTGCATTTTAAGCAGTGGTACTGGCCTAAAAGTGAGATTTAAGCAGAAGCCACCGCTCTTCTGTACAGCTGTGCTGTTGAAGACCTCTCAAAGCTCATGATTTTCCTTTCAGTGCACCAAGCCAATTCTTTTATTCCTCCTTCCATTCCTGCGTTGTTCCCTAAGCACGTTTACAAAGCCAAGCACCAAAAATTGCCAGTCCTGCAGAGCTGGAGCTCACTCTAGTGCTGGTTCTCAGCTTAAATAAACCTACCTTGAAACATGAAAAGAGGACAGTCTCCAGTCTGTGACCCATACACTGCTGAACAGCTCTGTACGTGCGAGGCGGCCTCCAGTGACAGTGTACCCCCAAACTCCAGTCTGCCACAAACCCAACTGGGATCAGGCTCCTTTAGTGGCGGCGGTGGGACTTGAACCTCAAGCTCAAGTCAGTTCTGCTTTGAGTTCAGTCTTTCATTGGAATGCTGAAGACCAAATAGTGCAGCTTCTTCTGGAGTGCATGAGAATCTTAAAGCCAACTGGTGAACTGGTTTGCACTGAGTGAAATGCACAGTAGGTAACAGCTTAAATGGTTTAAAAAATAGGGGGGTTTTTAGTGATTTGTCCAAAGAATTGGAGATTTTAAGACAAGTGGGATATTATGTGTCATTTTAAAGCTTTTATAACAGCACCAGCCCTTTAATTTTCTCATGAGCACCTTGGTGGGTCACCGAAATAGGTTTTTAAGAGCAAAACCACTTTGTATTGTATAATTTGCACATTGTCTTGTGTCTCCATTTGTTTACACAGTGTTCTTCTGTTCCTCAGAACAGCTATGGGGAAGCCATTGACAAGTTCCCTGTACCAAATTATGCTTGAATACTGCTCTAGAAACTGTGGGTTGTTGAGATCAAACCGCTAAGAGGGTGTTTTAGGCAGCTCCTGAATTGCTGGTCTGTTTTTGTTGTTAATAATCCTGCTTTGGATGAGACAGAGTTGGGGTCTGGAACAGCTCCCAGAGAACCTCCGCTTGGCACTTGGAGTAGTGGATCACAGCCTCTTCATTTCCACCTTCATGGGTTTATATCACAGTGTGTCTCCTGTCCTTTGTCTCTCCCGTCTCCCCTTCTCATTTTTCACCTCTCACTGTTGAGAGTAGGAAAACCACCAGACAAGGAAGGGGGACGTATTTTCACACCCTCTTTGCATGATCTGAAGATGATGGAGCATGTAAAACCTGCCATGGGACCGTGTTAAACATGGCTGGATAGAAGAAAACATTCTTCACAGGATGCTGAGTGAGGGATGTTTGCAGAATCAGGCTTTGCTGTAGCTCTTGGTACAAGCACACGGTTGTTGCCTGCATGTGAGCTTGTTGCATGCTTTTGGTACCACATCGGGTCCCAGTGTTCAGAAAGAGACGTTACTTGGAAGATGCTTTCTCTATCTGGAAATCACCCTTGAGTGGCCTTTAGGACGGTTGTGGTTGATGTGGTTCGAGGTCCTTATTTAATTCAAGTCTTTGTTTGACCCCTGGGAATGAAAAGTGATGTTTAGGCTTCAAAAACCTGGTATCCCTTTGGCTGTCCTTGTTGATTCTGCCTGACCCTGCCCTTGCTGTTGACTTGCACGGTGGTACATGCTTGAGTATCTGCAGGCTTTGTCCCTTGAATACTCACTGGTTAAAATTGCCTTTATGTGTGCAGACTGTGTTCTTGGTTAAAAAGAGATGAAGTGTTTTGGGGGGTTTGCCTTTGTAAATGAACGCAGTTGCTCAGAGTGACTCGGTAGAGGCTGTTTCCCTGTGTGCTGTAGTTTGTTCCTCTCCATGGCCCCATGTTCATCTGGATGGGCAGCACAAGGCCTCTTGTTCCCATTGTTGCTCTGCTGTGGTGCAGCCCCTGATGCTGGGGCCTGGTTGTTGGTGTTCATTTGGAATAATGCTGTTGTTTCTTAACCCCTCTGAGCTACTTGCACTGTCCTGGAGATACTGGTGGGAGGTACAGTGGGGCATCAGAGCCGGAACATGGGCAGCAGATGAGGATTAGAGGCAACATGTGGTTTGTACCACTCTGAGAAGGATGAGACCAGGATAAATGCACTGGTTTAGTTCTTGGCTTAGCACAGTGTGAGTCTGAGAGGCAGCTTTCCTGTCAGTTGTGCCTGTGGGTGAGCAGTAAATGAGTCTGAGTGCTGATACATGCCAGAGTGATGAGAGACATTCCAAGAGAAACTACTCTGAGATCCCAGTTACAGGGAATGACTGTCGTAGATGAATATTCATGGGGCTGAAACTGTTTTAAGTTTGCCCATGTTTGTCTATAATCTCTGAATTTAAGATTATTGTTAGTGTAGTTCTTGAGAGATACTAAAAAGCTCTTTAAAACAGTGGGGCATGAATAGGGTAATGCCCACTCCTTTGCTCTTGTAGGTGAGGTACAAGAGCACCCTGGGCCCTAACCTGAGTTACACTTCAAAATAGCCAGGCTGAGCCTTAGGAAATGCAAAGTTGTGATGGGAACGATGGTCAGAAGCCTGGTGCAGGAGCTCACCTGCAGTTCCGAGCTGGAGTGGATGGAGCATCCCCAGAGCTGCAGCATCCCGTTACCTGGCTTACCTGCAGAATGTGTCCTTCCACCCGAACCTGAGCTCTGCTGATCTCTGCTCAGTGTTGCCACAACTAAAGCTTGGGCTTTGATGTCCGGGTTGGGGTCGGTTTTGTTTCTTCAAAGATGGATCTTGTGTTTTGTATCGTGTTTTATAAGTTACCCGAGACCTGTGCTGCGGTAGCTCAGCCACCTCCATCCAGCTCATGGGATCAGCACCACTTTCCCAGTGCTTGTAGGAGTGAGCCCGATGTGGGGAGCTTCTGCTGGCTGGTGTTAAGGACCACTGATGTTATTCCCGAGCCGTGTTGTGTGAAGAGCCATTCATAGCTTAGGGTGAGCAGGGAATGGGGCTGCCTCACTGCAGGGTGTTCAGGTGCTGCCCCTCCTGGTTCAGGAGGTGGTGCTGTACCATCCTCATCCTCACATGTCCACTTCACTTGAAGTGAAGGAAGGGGCATTGCAGCCCTTAAATGCCAGTTTTGTTTAGTTAGTGATGTTTGTAGGAGATTCAGGTGTATTTATCTGTACGTAAATCCATGCTAACCTCAGTGGTGTCCGTAGGGTGTAGATTCCACGCAGAGATGTGTTAGAGCCACATCACCTTTTGAGTCTTTTTAGAGGTCATATTCCTTTAAACTGCTTTAGATATTAGTGCTCATAGTGCTTCAAACGTGATGCTCTTTGAGGCTGGGGAAGCACAGCCTGAGCGTGAAGGCTTAGAGGAGCCCCGAGTCCTGCAGCAGTAGTCTTCACCCCCCGTTGTGTCATCTAAATGCTATAGGAGCCGAATGGAGCAGATATTCCTGTCCCATCCATAAAGGGGTTGTGTTGGAGGGACACCAGTGAGCTTTGGGGGGTTTGTATCAGAGCGTTCCTATGTACATTCTTCTTTAGGAGAGGCTTTTCTCAGCTACTTTGTGCCCTGTGTTTGTCGCTGCCCTGGGTAATTTGGGAATGGATTTGTGCTGCAGGTTTGTCTGTACCCAGTGCAAGTGGATGTCAGTGTCCCATTTAACCAGGAGGGTTTGCAGCCCCAACCTCATGGTTTTAGTCCTGGATGCTCTTTGAATAGGCATTAGTCTTAGAGCACTGAAATGTAACCCCCCCAGAGCCAAGTGTTCAGTGTGAGGCCAGTTTGAACTTAACATGCTTCATCATCTGATGCTGCTTCTCTGTCTTCTAGTGGAAATCATGTAGTTTATAACATATCATCACACCAACAGCTGCTTCAACTAGCTTGGAAGGAACATTAACTGATAGCTAATGCAGTGTCAGGATGCTGGGCAGTGTTCAGGTTCTGCTCCATGGGATTCAGCAAGAGTGAGATTCCCCTTTCCTTCCAAGGAGATGCTTCCTTTAGGAGAAGCCACACAAGGGAAGTGCTCGGTGACCTGTGCACAAGACAAACCTGGAAGACAAAACCTTCATTGGGAAATCAAATGCCAGTGCATGGTGTTGAAAGGATGGATGCTGGGAATTTCTGGTAGTTATATATATATACCTATATATATGTATATGTGTAGAGGAAGCTCTTCTATGAAATGGCCATTTGTCCTCGAGTGCTGTTGTGTCCTCTGCTCCCTTCTCTGCCAGTCTGTAGTGTTTGCTTCTCATCCCCTTCCAAACCAGAATGATGTACTTGAACTCTGTGAGCTGCTCCTCTGCTCCAGCTTCCCTTTGCATGGGAACCCAGCAGAGGGCAGGGACCAGCTCTGGAATGCCTCGGACTTGTGTTGGAGATGTGCTCCTGGCTGGAGGTAGGATAGAACATGGTGACTTGGGGGTTTGCCTCCTGCTTTTCACCATGTTGTACTCTCCAACAAAGTACAAAGCTCCAGAGCAAGGGCTGAACCTGCGCTGTAGGCTTTGGGTTGAGCATCGTGTGTGTATGTATGTATATATGCCCAGTTGTATATAGTAATACAGTGGGTACACCTGGTGCTTGCTGCTGGTTTCCTTTGGTGGGAAATCCATGGATTCCGGCTCTGAGCCGTGCTGTGAGCTCCTGGTGGGGACAAGGTGAAGGAGGAGCTTTGTCTGTCCGGAATGGGGCTTTCTCCTCTCAGCTGCAGGATAAAACCAAGTGAGAAGTGTTGGGTTAAACCAATGAAGGAAGCGGTGGAAGGATCCTGGTGTGTAAAGGGGTAGTACAGGGATGAGCTGTGCTTTGCAAAGGGATGCAGTTGTCTGTTCCCTCCTTACCGAATCGAGCTGGTGCTGAGCAGCGTGGTGTGTTTGCACTGTGCTCCAGCCTCTCAGCCTGCAGCTCGTGCAGGTTGGGATCGTGAGGACTCAGTTACTACAAGTTGTAAAGCTGAAGTTAGGCTGAGATTTGTGTCAAGGCCCCAGGTCCCTCATTGCAGTGGGTTGAGCCGCATCCTTGGGCCTCTCATTTTGGGGCTGGCAGATGAAGCATGGGGGGGTTCTGCATCCTGGCGGAAATGGGAATGTTTTGGGGTGATTCCTTTATCGCTGCCACATTTGGAGTTCTCTGTGTGTCCATCACGGACGGAGCCTCCCATCACCATCACCCTTCCCACCATCAGCCTCCTGTGGGTGTGGATGTGTGGTTCATGCCATCACAGACATCCGGGACTGCTTGTGTTCATCCTGCATGTGACAAGGCCCTGCAGTCGCTCACTCCTCATGATCCGGTTGCATTGGCCTCTGGAGGATGCTGAGGACATGCTCTGTGGGTGCTCTTCACCTCCGGGATGGGGGGAGCCCATCTCTAACCGAGAGAAAAGCCTGTAGAAATAACCCCCCCTCGCCCCACAATCGAAGTTATAAATGCATCTGACAAAGCAATTATAATATAGACATATATATATTTTGTTATGTTACTAAAGGACCATACTTTGACTTGTATGTAAGTAGCTGTGGCTGTCTGAACTCTGTGGGTTGTAACACTCGATACTACTGAGCTCCTGTACATACCCGCTGTGAGGAGAGGAGGAGGAGGTATTTCCTGTTCTAGCATGGTAATTCGTGTCTCGTATGTCCGAATAGAGCTACAATAAAGATTGCTAAGTTATCTGAAACCACTGTTGTAAAATAAATGTTTTCAAGGCAGAAACGAGCAGCGGCCTTCTTCTTTCCTAGGGGAGGGAGGATGGATCCTGGTGTGGGGCTGGGGGGGATGCAGAGGGTTCCTGTGGTCCAAGGATGCTCCTTGGCTCTGTGTGTGCTGAGGATGTGAAGTCCCCCTCGTTGGTCCTCTATCTCCTTTCTTCTGCCCCTGCTTGCAGGCACCATGGGCTCCGTGGCAGTTCTGGAGCATCGCTGGGCCATGGCAGGGATTGGGGTATCAATGTACATTGGAGGGTGCTGGGGAAGGGGTGGGCTGTGGGCTGTGAATCACCTCTTGGGAAGCAGCTCCCGCTGTTGGAGGCTCCCTCTGGAGCTGCTGATGGAGAGATGGGAGCAAAGATGAGCAGAGGATGTGCTGGAGGCTGCTGAGAGGTTTGCATCCGACTGAGGCAATGCATGGGGATGAACTGCATGGGACCATCAGTGGCTTCTGTCGCCCTCCATGGCTTCCCTGAATCATTCCTCCTGCGGAGGTTCATCCGCATCGGATGGAGGTGAGCACAGAACTCCCTCATCCCATGCCCTGCTCTGGGTTCCCCAACACTTCTCCTTCCTGCAATGCCTCAGGGCCTTCCCAAGGAGGCCTGGACCCCTCGGGGGGCTGATGCATGGTCTTCCGAGCTCCGGCTCCATAGAATCCCAGCCTGCTTTGGGGTGGAAGGGACCTTCAAGCTCATCCCATTCCAACCGCTGCCATGGACACCTTCCATGGGAGCAGCTTGCTCCAAGCCCCATCCGACCTGAGCCCATTGCACCTTGCTCCACACTGGAGGCACAGACACTGTGGGGCCGGGGAGCTGTGGGTCTCGGGGTCCCCCACAGCAGCTCTGGAGGAGGAGAAGCCCCGGATGGGTCTCAGGGCTCAGGTCCCAGCCTGGGGCATGGACTGAGCCCGTTTGTAGGAGCTGAGGGAGGCCCAGAGAGAACTGTCCCCAATGGACCCCATGGATGGACCCAATGGATGGACCCCATGGATGGACCCCAGCACCCGCCTGTCCCATACCCATGTCCCTGAGTCCTGCTCAGGCTGCTGCCAGCAGCAAACCCCTTCCCCTCTTCATCCTCCTCCTGACCATGGCCATGGGGCTCAGCTGAGCCAATCCCCCCCCCATCCTGCCCCTATGCCCCAGTGAGGGTTAAAGGTGCCCCGAGCTGCTCAGGCTGTCCTCATTGCCTCTGCCCTAAGGACCCTCTGCTGTCCCTGTGCAGGGCCGCAGCTCCCACACCGACCTCACCTTCCTTCCAGCAGAAGGTGCAGCTTTGTCCTGAGCATCACCAGCGGCAGAGACCAAAGTGGGGCTGAGGGCCCCAGGGCTGCGGCATTGCAGCACCGGAGCTGCTTAATGCAGCCCTGTGGGGAGGATGAGGAGGATGAGGGTCCTTCTGGTCCCTGCGGGGTGCTGGTATGTGGCTGCATGGGTGATGGTGGTCTGTCATGGGTGATGGGGTTGGGGTGATGGTGGTGGGGTCAGGGTGATGGGGATGGGGTCAGGGTGATGGGGATGGGGTTGGGGTGATGGGGATGGGGTCGGGGTGATGGTGTCAAGGTGATGGTGATGGGGTTGGGGTGATGGGGATGGTGTCAGGGTGATGGGGCTGGGGTCGGGGTGATGGGGATGGGGTCAGGGTGATGGTGATGGGGTCAGGGTGATGGTGATGGGGTCGGGGTGATGGTGATGGGGTCGGGGTGATGGTGATGGGGTCAGGGTGATG
>JASSUY010006043.1:11742-22769 GCA_032466535.1 Forpus xanthops | reverse complement strand
TGTGAATGCTCCATTGCTGGTGGTGTTCAAGGCTGGGTTGGACATAGCCTTGGGTGCCATGGTTTAGTGGGAGGTGTGCCTGCCCATGGCAGGGGGGTTGGAACTAGATGATCTTGCGGTCCTTTCCAACCCTAGCTGTTCTATGATTCTATGATTCTATTTATTTTTACCGGCTGATAATGAGCAAAATTCAAAAGTTAAAAAATAGTTTTGTTTGGTTTTACTATGAAAACATAGGTTAGTGGCAGAGGTGATATTCTGGCACCATGTTTGCTTGGTTAAGACACCTTGTCTTAATGTCAACTTTGCTAGTTACCAGCTGTCTGCAGTGCAATTTCCTATGCTCACCATCAGCTGAAATGCTGTTGGAATTCTGATGCCTCACTATGTTAGAACTAAAGAAAAAAAATACAACACAAAAAAAAAAGCCTCCACCACCCCTTTCTTCTTTACTATTTAAAACATTTAGAAACATTTGATTCTTACGATTTAATTTACCCTGTTATTTTTGGTTACCAATTCCCCAGAGGTGTTAACTTCAGTGTCACCTTTGTAATGGAGGTCCTCTTTTCCTCACTTACCAATGACTTAAGAATTATTTTTATTCTACTGAAGTATTTCAGATTCAAACACTGCCTTACAAATGGGAGAATCTGTATCTCATGGCCCTTTGTGAAAAGCTTGAGCCATACAGTTCTCAAACTATACATTTAGTATCATCATCAGGGTCCCTTGTTTAAGTCTAAGCTCCTGATCATACATTATTTGCAGGCATGCTGCTTTCTGTACATTTTCTACCAACTGGCTGACTGTTTCTGTGACAGAAAAGGAATCTCCCCTTTCCAAAGTGTCAAGTCCTTCAGCCGATTAAGTTGCTCTTTCAGTTAAGGACTAGAGTGTGGAATGGTTAAAAACACACCTGGCCCTCAATATCCCTCAGCTTCCTTCTCAGCAAAATTTAACTCCACTAGACAGTGATACTGTCTAAACATAATCAGTTTCAGTTTCTGATTCTTTTGGAGCATGATGGAACCCCTTTGGTGGGAATTTGTCCTTTCCATCTTTGTAAGCATATTCAGTTTTTCTCAAGGATCAGAGAGGAGTGGCAGGAACTATAAATTTTCCTAACTTTAGTCTTGCCTATTCCAGGTGGGTGGTACTCAGTTTTCTCACGGGAGAGGAGCTTTTCTCTGCAAGGAATTCCTCTTTCAGGGCTAATTGCAAGTAGTTAGCCTGATTCTTCTCTTCATCTAAACTGCTCTTTTAAGTTAACTACCTGGTCCTGCAGGGCGACCAGGGCTGCTAAAGTTTGTATCAACTGTGATTCAGCTGGGTTTTTTTTGTTCTCCAGCCCCTCCTGCAGCAGCCAACCTGGCACCCAGCACAGAAAACTGAGTTCCCCTTTCCCGGCCGGAGTTTTTCATTCTTTTGCAGAGCGTTTACTCTGTTACACTGTGCGGATCATGCTCATTTCTGTGGGCCCATTCTACCCCTGGCAGAGTGGCCAGCCTGATGTTTCTCTGAAAGACCACACAACACATCTCTGTCCCGAGGGGCAGATTTACTGCTATTTATTTCTGAACATGGCAGTCCTCTCAGGAAAAACAACACGTTTTGCTCCACCAAACCCCACTCCTTAAGTCCCTGAGAGTTGCGCACCTAATACAGAGCAATAGATTGGGGTTGTTGTCTCAGGAAGGCAGCACTTCTGTTTCAACAAGGTCTACCCCTTACTCCCTGAAAGGTAAACAAGTAAAACCTCACACTTCAGGTGACATTACTGAACTTTTCACTGCAAGGGATCCTGTCCGTGACTCCAATTTAATGCCAGAATCCAACTGGAGAAGACCCCAGTGCCGAACCCTGTTTGAGGAGTGAACTAAAGATGCGAACAAGGTCAAGTACTGTAATCGGTCACTTGGTTTATTGCAAAAAGACAGTTATTATAAAAAAGGGAAATTATTGTAATAAAAAGGGTAGCGATGGGGCAGATGGGAAAAAGGATGATAAATGAAGCCAGGATTCGGGGTGCAGAGATAGAGATAGTCACTACTGTGGATCCAGCAGTGTCCTGAGGATCTGTTGTCTGCAGTGGAAGCAGTCTGCATCAGAGCAGTGTCCCCCAGGAGTCCGTAATAGTCATCGGACATGGGTGTCCTCATGGAGACATCCTTCTGGAGTCGTCCCCTTGAAGGTACCCCATCGAGTGTGTCTCGTGGAATTGCCCTCATGGTGGTGTTCATGAAGGGTGTTCCTCAAGGCCCATAGTAGTCATCAGTGGAGAGTGTCCACAAGGAGGTGTCCTCCTGGAGTCGTCCTCATGGAAATGGCTCCCTGGATATATGTCCCTTGGTGATTACTTTTTTCCTCCTTTTATAGTGAGTTTTTTCTTCATATCAGACATTACACTTATTCAGAGAAAACTCCAGGAACAAACTCGCCAACAAAGCTTTCTAATTGACAAGCAGGTATTTTTTATTTTGGCACCAGGAGACCCGGGGGATAGCTCCTCTTAATGTGCATCCCTGTATTGCCACAAAGGCCATCCTTATATAGTCGCTTGGGCATACATACCTTCATACAAAAATGTGGTGGTGCTCTTTGAGGGTCGTTTATTTCTTCCAGCAATCTTCATAGCTGCTGTCAGTTTTCAAAGCACCAGCTTAATTAACATTACAGACATAGCAATCATTCTGTCCCTCTACTTATCAGTAAGTTTAACTGCTCCCATCCTGGATATTTGCTAGTCTGGAATATTCCCCAGTACATGTTTACACCAACTTCATGGATTTATTAACATAGCAATCATCCTGTCCCTCCACCCATCAGACAGTTTAACTGTGCTCACCCCCAGGTCCTGTTTTTCTATTGTTTTTCCCACACTTTTTGTACTAAGTTCCTAAGGACCCAAACCTATGTGCAGTACCTTCAATTATCAGTTATTTTTCATTACAAAGCCACCAAACCCAGCCTTAACCCAGAACTGATTACATTTGATGCCTCCTTGACTCAACATGTTCCTGGTGGACCAGTTTCCCTGGTCTTGTAGCCAGCTCTTCAACTGTACATGTCTGCACACATTTCTGCAGCAATTCTTGGGATAATGGGTAGCAATTCCTCACACCAGTACTCAAGTTAGTAGACCTAAGTGTCTTACATCATCTCTTTCCCACTCATCCCTCAGGCAATGGACAGTGGAAGAGTCTAAACTCCTCCTACCCATCTCTGAGACAAAAGATAAGTTGAATCTCATCTCAGCTTCTCATAGCAATTTTTGAGACAATGGACAGTCGACTTTGATTTCAGATCAGTCTCTCACAGCATTTTATTTTCACATGTTATTACTAGTATGAACCTAAAAAGCTAGAAACATATAAAATAATGGGGGCATAAACTAAATTCTATAGTAGCAGCTATGTTTTAGTAGTAACTTGTTTGTTCTTCCATACAGTATTATCTGAACCCTTTAGATGTTGACTATGCAAATAGAGGATTAATGGTATTTTATGACTTAGGTCATTTTTTTTTATGCTAGACATGATTCTGCAGTTGCTCAGCAAGGCTCTGAGGTGCAGGGTACTCCACATCTATGAAAGCCAATGGGAGCTGAGAGATACTGCTCTGTCTCAAAGATACCGAGCACCATGCAGTCTTTGCATTACAAAGAGGTGTTAGAGAGAAATTAATCTTTTATATCTCCACCTTGTTTTCCCAATGACATTTACTGCCATATTACATCATAACACCTCTGTACTATGAAGTGGTAGAAAGAAAAGAGGCATCTGTAAGATAAGTTTTTAGCTTACAAGGAAGGAGGAGTTAAAAAGGGTTCAGTACCAGTGGTAATTCTCAAGCCTTCTTAAACTATTTAATTCCTCTATCAAACATGAATCTGAGTGCCAAGTGCATAGTATTTCCATTATGAATAATAATAAAATCAAGTTTCCTATTAACAGATTAAACAAACTTGTAAGCAGCTTCCTTGGATGTCAAAAGTTTCTTGTCTCTATATTTTCTGTTCTGTCATGAAACTGGCACAGACTGCTATGTACTACTTTGTTTTGTTTTCTTTTTATTTAAGTTCACTGAAACAACGGCAAAGTGACTGAGAGCTGGATCAAGTTCAATGTAAATATCAGCCTGAGACAAATTGCATTTTTCACTATTTAACACTTGCTATCATGTTTACAATTTTTATCTTTTCAAACTATACAGAATTGGACAAAACTGTTCAAATTTCACAATAATTTCTCTTCCAGTCAAATCTAGACCTCAAAGTGGCCAGGACTAGAACAGATGGGAAATGGATTCTCTTCCATTTGCAATAAGAAACTCACAGAACACACTGCAGGAAAGAAGTCTTTATTCCATATGATAGATGGTCATTATTACATTATGATAAGTCTGGGGGGATTTATGTGTGAAAGTGCAAGGAGTGCATTGGTGGGTTTATTTTTCAGCCATTGGTGCCATAGGAATCTTGACACCCTATAGGCATTTTGCTATGAAGTCAAGGGTGTTGTCCAGTTTTTAGGTTTTCATACAGTATTTTGTGGCTCCATAAGTATCCAGCCATCCAATATGGCTTCTTGGGGCAAAAGAGATGCTTTCAGGAATTGCTTATAGCGCCTTCTCTTACCTAAAGTATCCTTTCTCTCTGCAGTAAAAGCACCTAGGTATTCATGGGGCTATGTGATTTCCAGATTTCACAGCCAGTAATGGGGCAATATTTGGTGAAGAGCATCTTATCATTTGAGAGTGGAGGGGGGAAGGTTCTTTCCAATAACTCAGACTGTATTAAAGGAAAAACAAAAGGTTATTTTGTTTTATTTTCTCCTTTTTTGAAAGGTTTGATGCCTTTGGTGTCAAGAAAGGAGGCTAATAGGTTTTCATATTAGGCACTAGAGCACAAGTTTGCATGTAACCATGTATATATGTATTATATGCATGTCTAAAAAATACAATATTAAAAATTCCTATTCTTTTCAAATAACTTTGCTTTAACCTTTCCCCCCTAATAGTAGTGAAAATTCACAGATAAAGGCAGGGAAAATAAATTTTATTTTCTCAAAATTGCTTCAATTTCACAGTGAACTTGAAACAGGATGCATTTTCCATGTATTCAGTATAGCTTTTGAATGTATACTTTTATATACGATTTGCCTATGAGGTAGTTTTCCTTTTTTTTGCAGCCAGCTTCATGTTTTTACAATGGTGTCACTCTAGTAGTAATTTTACCTAAGAGTTTTTTACATATACTGAAAAAGAAGAGGGGAGTGGGGGTGGGAGGTGGAACAGTGGGAAAAGCACTGTAATTCAGGTGCAAAACTGTTTAGCAAGTATCCTTTAGGCCTAATTTCACTACAAACCCTAAAACTAAAGTGTCAGTGAGGATTTTACAGAGGTTATAAACTATATGGAAAACTGGTAGTTTATCCAGTTGGTTGCCTATTAGTCAGAAGGAGAAACTTGAACTATGTGGTCCCTTACTATGTAGAAAAGCAAACCCACATAGATTACCAGTTCCAGAAGGCAAAACAGAACTGCCAGCTGCAAAGATGGTGTTTCCCTCGCAGAGGAGATGTGGTCCCCAGTAACCGTTATTGGCACAAGTCTTCTGTGAGGAAAGCGTGATGAGTTTGTCCGTCTGTGTTTAAGGCTTGTCTGCATGCTGGAGAATAGCACAGCACATCCTTGCAGCTCTTGTCTGGAGAGTGATGTGGTGCACTGGTAGAGGGCTTTGTCTTTATTCACAACACATTCACTGTGTCTCGGCAGGGGAGGAAACAGCACTCCTGACTGACAGCCTGTCTTCTGCCACTGTCTGCAGAATAAACTGAACCCTAACTCACCATTTAAGAGAAAGAGGGAAAGGTAGAGAGAGGTGAGAGAAAGGGATTTGCTCTGGTTTATTCATTCATTAGCTCTCTGTAAAGGCACAAAGCAGAAGGAGCAGCATCAGCAACCTTGCAAGCAGTGACTCCGATTCCAATTTATATGGTCTGAACTACTTTTAGAAGCCAATTCATTGCTTATGCATATAATGCTTGAGCTTTGCTAAATACTGGATGTGCCAAGCACACCTTTGCTTCTTATTTATACATAAAGACTCGCATCTTTCAGAGAAAAAAACCTTATCAGGAGAGATTCAACCAAGGCAGGTAAGAGATTTCTACGTAAGTGTCACCTTCTACATTGTTAACATATGTTAACAAATGCTACTGCCGGCTGCAATGCTTGGCTGTTGTTGAGCACTTAAAACTACTGCATTTGTCATCAATGTTATGTTGTGTTACCTTTGAGGAGGTTTAATCTTAAGAACATCTGCAATATACTTCAAAGATGCAGTTTAATTTTTTCTTAAACATTGAATTTTCTAGTGAATTGTATACCTTAAAAGTTGTTTTGAGCGAAGTGTGTTTTGCTAGTTCCGTATGATGTTTAATAATTAATTTGTATGATTTACAAAATTATTTTATTTGCTGTTATTTTCTGATTCATAGTGCACCAGTTCTATTAACTTTTCTACCAGATATTCCCAGGCAAGCCTAAATGATCTAACTGAATAGTTTTAAGAGTATAGTCAAGCTTATTCCACTTGCAGAAATATGGTTATTAGCTCTTGCACGTGGTGTAAATGTTAGTGTTTTTATTGTCAAGTGTGTTGTTTCGACAACATGCAATTCAGTAAAGGTAAGGAAAGTAATAGGATGATAGTATTACAAACATAGTCTGTGCCCAATAATGTGAAGCAAAGTATTTGATTATAATTCAGTATCGTGTAAAATAACAACACTATTGATACTTAGCAGGTCAAATAATAAAACAATTTTTGGGGCACAGAGAACCAGTGTTTGCATTCTTAACACTGTGCAGTTGTTGGAGACAGTAACTGACAAAAATGTATTAGCAAAGTTTTCATCTCTCTGAAGTTTATAGAATGATAATTTTTTAGGTAGTGGTTAGGACTAATCTTGTATCTCATATATAATTTTGGAACTCTTCATGCTTACCATAAAAAATAGTTCAAATGAATCACTGTTATAGGATGAGGGGGGAGAGGTAAGAAAACTGGAAGAGGGTGGGTAATAAAAACTGCTCTACTTAAAATTTAAACATCTGAACATTAAATTTAAACATCACTTACTCTAGTAAGTGCATAAATAAGACTTTTCCGAAATACTTGGTGCTGACCTGTGACTTTCTTAACTTTCCATTTCACCTGTTAGCAGTCTTTTATTATGGAGCTGTTCCTAACAAATTATTTCATATACAACATTTTCAGTGCTAACAGACTTTTGATGATATTTCCTGCAGTTTTTAATTTAATATTGTCATACTACTCCTAATCAAAGTAGAACTCAGGCCAGCTCTCAAAGTGCATGTGGTCTTGGGTTTTATCCAGTAGTGACTTACAGAAAGAATGTGAGGAATTAAAAATGGATGAATTTCATTGCTTGTCTGGATTTTGTATCTTTTTTTTTTCACTTGGGTTATTTTAGTTCTGACAAGATGTGGAAATTCCATGTAGAAAATAATCATTTGCATGAAATGGAATTTCTAGATCTGTAAGAAGCCAAAGACTTCAGGATTTTTTCACATGGCTTTTCAAAATGTGACAATGTTATACAGGGAGAAAGCAGCTGGTTTGAATTTCTAGGAGAAACATTAATCTGAGTAACTCAGGATAGATAAAAGATCTGTTACATTTTCTTAGTATGTTATTGACTAAAATCTACAGGCTCAGAAATTCTATTTGCCCCAAAGTAAAAAATAAGGGAAGAGTCAAAGAATAAAATGTTTGAAAATGAGTTGCTTTTCACAATTTTAAACCTCTGGGCAGGAGATAGGTTCTTGAATTAGATCCCTCAAATGAAACAAACCAATGTAGCTCCAGTGACATCAAAGGAGAAACACCTATTGAGGATTTGGCTTTTGCAAAACAAACAGTATTAGGATGCTAATGATGCCTGCATGGTTTCTACAGGGATGATAGTGGTGTCTGAATTGGTGTGCACTACAGGGCTGGGTGAACTGTGGTCTAGCAAGGATGTTTGAAGAGTGTAAGGGTTGAATGAGGATCTCAGGATGGCAACCAGTAAACGTATTTACAGAGAAACTTGTTAGATTCTGAGTCCTATTCTGAGCAACTTTATTTCCTTAGGAAACTGATAGAAGAGAAACTGAGAAAGGTTCAAGGCATTTTAGCACAGCTCTGACAATCTCAGGACTTTCATATGCCCCCTGAAAGTGGTCCCAGCACAAATATAGTGGTACAGGAAGACTGCCATGTATCATTTTAGTAAATGCTGTCCAAGAAGGGACTCAAACCTGCCTGTTGGACATGCCAGTTAAGAGAAGTTTATGATCCTTGGTTAGTCCTGCAGCATGTCTCCTGAGCACACTGAAGGACAGACCTAGGCCAGCAAAACACATGGCACTAATCACATTTGCAATGTCTAAGGGAAATGCTTATCTGTTATAAAGCACTCTTCTATCTTTAAATAGAAAACACTAAACCAGTAGGGAAATAAGCAGTTTAGAGCACTTCTGCCAGCCCTCCTCCAGCCAAGAAGGTCCCTTTGCTTTCAACAGAGAATGAGAATTTTTCATTCTCCTTTCTTTTGTCCTGTCCTGTCCCAGTAGGAATAATGCCCACTGTCATAGCCTCTGGGGGAACACACATTCCCCACCTCACCACCTTCTTCCCACTTCCAGGAGTTACATTACAGTGTTTGTTATTAGCGTTTTTCAAACTGTTGTGGTCCATTGCTAGAGAACTGACACTTATTAATTACTGTCACTTTAAAGTTTGCCCTGAGAATTGCTTGAAAATGTATTTTTTTTCCCATACAATGCAAGTTTGGAGTCTTTTTCAACTGAATGCTTTTATACAGAAAATACATTTGTTTACTTGCTTACCCAAATGAGCACTAATGTATACGTAAAGATACAAGTTAAGAAGTCCTTGATATTTCCAATCCAGGGGTTTTGGTGTGATAGTGAATATATGTGTTTCCTGATCTCCTACTCCTCCGATTATATACAAACCACTCCAAAATCTCAACTTTCTCTGTTACACCATTTGTGACATTGCAGGCACTTTGCCTGGTATTGCATGGTGTTAGGAGAGTTGTAGCTCATTCTTTGGGCACATAGTCCCTTGTGTTTACCTGTTCTATGGTTGCTAAATTAGACAAAGGAACATAATAAAAGCTCACTGCCTTCTGATTCGGAGAAAGTTCCAGGAATCATAGAATCATAGAATAGTTAGGGTTGGAAAGGACCTCAAGATCATCTGGTTCCAACCCCCCTGCTCTGGGCAGGGACAGTTGACAAGCAGGTATTCTTTATTGCGGTGCTGGGAGACACAGGGGAAGTGTGTGTCCCACATTGTTACAGAAGCCATCCTTATATAGCCACTGGGCACACATGCATATTCATGAGACTACATATGGATTACATCATTTTCCAGAAAGTTCCCCACATGCGTACAAAAATGTGGTGGTGGTCTCTGAGGGTCGTTTACTTCTTCCAACAGTCTTCATCACTGCTGGCAGGCTTCCAAGTATGCAGTAGATGCTTATACCAGCTTAATCAGCTCCTTAACACCACAGACATAACAGTCATCCTGTCCTACTTACCAGCTAGTTTAACTGCAGCCCATCCTGAGCCCTGCCTTTCCAGATACTCCCTACCTTTATGTCCTGTTCTTGTAGCCTGTTTTTCTTACACTCATTTTGTACTAAGGTCATAAAGGCCTTAAACTACAGTGGTTTGTCTTATACAAGAATTCTCAGTATGTTCTCTAGCTGTACGCTATTTTTCATTCCGTGAATCACACACCTCAGTAATTTTCTATTACTCCTGTTACAAAGCCATCAAATTTAACATTACTTAAAACTGATTCTAAAGGTTTATATATTTCATTTTGTGATTTAGTCCGTCCCCTCCCCCTTGTCTCACTTCATATGCAGCTTTGCACTGCCTCAGTTAAAATTTAAAGCTTTTCAGGAATATTTAACTACTAAGGTTGATTGGGAAGCATGTCCATTCCAAACTTATTTTCCTTTGACCCAAGGATTTCTGGCTTAGTATTTATCTCTTATTTCATCATGAATTATATTTTTTCTTGAAGAAACATACAACCTTTTAATTAACTGAGATATATTTTGCAGAATGGAATCATTCATCACCTTCAAAATATAATTTATACAAAAATCTAGGAAAGGGAAAACCCTGATGTGGTCACCAACAATGATAATTTCTTTTATAAAGACAGAAGACTTTCTTGAAAATAGCTGCATGTGGCTTGCTGGAAGCACCAAATTCAGGAAAGTCTAAACTTACAGCTCAAATCTGAATTTTTCTCTCCTGCAATACATTTTATTTAAAGACTTTTTCGAATTGCTTTCATGTTTCTGATATTTTGATATTTTAGAATGTAATGATACAGTTTAGACATGGAGGATGGTATTTACCTTACTGTCATTTAGCCAGGTTCTAAGTTGGCCCTGCAGTTTTCCTTCTTTAGTCAATGGAGAAGCATGCACCAATAAAAGGAATTCAGCAACAAGAGTCTAAGGCATGTTATTTGAACAGACTCAGAAAATTCTCTTTTTCCACCACTGACTAGATAGCCCAGATACATATAGAGGGCATAGATTGTAATCTTACATTGGACATCTAGCTTTAAGCAGTCAAATAAAGTAGTAGTGCTAGATTTGGTTGATATGTTGGAGGGAAGGAATGCCACCCAGAGGGACCTTGACATGCTTGTGAGATGGGCTGATGCCAACCTGATGAAGTTTAACCATGATTAGTGCAAGGTCCTACAGCTGGGTCAGAGCAATCCCAGGCACAGCTACAGAAGAGATTCAGAGCAGCCCTGAGGAGAAGGGCTTGGGAGTGTTGGTCGGTGAGAAAATGAACATGAGCTAGTAGTGTGTCCTTGCAGCCCAGAAAGCCAACTGTGTCCTGGGCTGCATCAAAAGGAGTGTGACCAGCAGAATGAGGGAGGTGATCCT
>JASSUY010006043.1:0-11642 GCA_032466535.1 Forpus xanthops | reverse complement strand
GGCAGTGTTCAAGGCCGGGTTGGACATAGCCTTGGGTGCCATGGTTTAGTGGGAGGTGTCCCTGCCCATGGCAAGGGGGTTGGAGCTAGATTATCTTAAGGTCCTTTCCAACCCTAACTATTCTATGATTCTATAATTCTATGCATGTCTGTAGGCCTATGAATTAAGTGCTTAGTCTAATGGGCTTGGGTCTGGATTAAAAGTGCTGTAGGTGGTGCAGATGCAAATTTTCAACACTTGTGGGTCCTTCTTCAGTATATTTCTGTTCTATAAACCAGTTCTTATCAAAACCAGGCTGAGTGTTAAAGCCAGTTTGAAATTGTGGTTTTGACTGCAGATTTGTCAGGATGGCGTTCTGAGATGGTGAAACAAGCAGGAGAACTTTCCTTTACTGAGGTGCGCTGCTGTGAGAACATGTCTGAAAGCCCCCAGAGTAAAAGCATGCACTGAATGGGATGGAAAAAGTTGAAAAGTACAGTGGTTCATGGTAATCCAAAGTAATTTCTGAATTTGGCTTGAATAGCTATGTTCAATAAAAAAAATAGACAAAAGGTGCCTTTTCGTGTTCATAGGTAAGATACTCTAAACATTAGAGAGGACCTGGAGAGTGCTTTTCCTTTATTAGCTTAAACAGATTTTATTGTAAGCTGCTGCTGAGGTGGGTGAACCTTGTTTCCCCAGTATTGTTCCACTCCAGTACGTTCCCCATATTTTCTGTGTTAGCACCAGCAATTCCGTAATGACATGGGAATTTGCATCAGGTTAGAGATCTCACTGGAAATTTATCTAGCAGAAAGAATCTTACCCAGCTCCTTACATGCCTGCACATGCCTTGTGCTAGTGGAAGGAGAATAGGGACAGCGTCATGTAGTCAGAAACTCAGAAAGGATAGGGTTACACATTCCAGCTGTAGCATGGCCATAGATTCAGAAACTGCACCTAAGATATTAGTTTCTGGGAACTGTATGCAGTCACAGTGCTTTCAGTACTGTGTTTTGATTATCAATCTAAAAATGATCATGATACCTGGTAATAAAAATTGGTATCCCGGATCTCTCTCTAAAACTTTATGGTAGGAGCCCTCTTGGTATTTAAACAATTCACTAAGCAAGGAGATGGAATGTGCTGGCTCTGAGTGCATTCACTGATTTTCTAATTGACTTTTATTATCCACTCAGTAATGTGGATCTATAACGCATGATGCATACCGTTGTTAAATATTCACTCCACACCCTCTCATAGCCTTAAAGATGTAAGTGTAGTGAGTGTTTCAATATGTGTTAGACACTATCAGTGAGAGGACTTAAAAAAGGCACTAGTCAGGCACATGAAAATCATGAGCTCGGCTTGGTACACAGAAGATTTTTATTTCAAACTAATGAATTTGGAATGGTTCTCCATGTCTTTTGTTTTGGTTATTTAACTCAAATTCTGCTTTCAAGCATTTCTCCATAACTGCTACAATCAGGAATGTTTTTTGGGGTTTTTCTATTGACAAATTTAGACTTCTCATGAAATCACAGGCTCCAGGGAGTTGAGACTTTGAAACCTCCCCATTAATATTATGAAATAAAATCTGATGTAGAGACTTAAATAAGATTTAGACCAGCTTTACAGTTATAGTTCCTAATAAGTGGTGCATTGAGGCCATGATCTTTTTACACCAATGGCGTCTTATCAAATTTTTTGCAGAAGTTTCAGACCATCCTGTCCTATATTTTTTGGTTAAAATTAACACCTGGAAAATAATTAAAATTGTTCAATGTGTAAATGTGGTAACAATGAGTAGCTATAAAAAAGATTAAGAGAAAACTCATTGCTAGGTAATAGAAAAGCTTCACTCACTTGGAGAATGCAAGGAGATGGCAAGGTTTCCAGATTGCGTAAGTACTTAGAGAACTTTCCTCATGTAGTTCTTCCAGTTTACTTGCCTGCCATCTGCCTTTAAGACCAATGTTAGACAAAGCTTTGTATTACTTTTCGTCATTGTTTCTGCATTTGTGACATTTTGGAAAAAAGATTTTCAAATTAACTGCCTGCGTTTTCTTTTATTTGGTGCAGGGAATTGGAGTTTACCTTATAGCTGTTTTGAGACTCTCATAGCCTCCCAGTTAATTAGTTGCTGTTGCCAGATTTGCCTATTATAAATAAAAACTATAAGGTTCCTATAGAAAGGTTGATTTATGACCTAATAAAAAAGGTGGACTCCTGTGTGTTACTGAATGTGAGTCTGAATGTTCAGGTGATATAGAATTGGAGTAGTGGATTTCCACAGCATCCTTTTCCAGTCTGTCATATGGAAATAGTACTTCAGGAAGAGATCTGAGGACAAATACTGGAGTCCCTTGGAGTTTCAAGGATGCCTGAAGGCTCTCTTAGGGTCACAGATGCCGACTGAAGAATGACCCACACTGTGTTTAACTTTTAGAATAAAATCACCAAAAGACTCATATACATCTTTTTTCTTTTTTTTCAAATTGAATTATGAAACTATGGAACACCTTGCTACAGACCCAGCATCTTATTTTCAGTGCATTCCATAAACTTTCCAAGCATAACTTTGAGATAATATTTTCTGATAATGTACTAAGCCTGTGTAGTTCATTGTCAATCCTCTGCTAATACCCATAACTCATAAATGATGATTTATTTTCAGTAGGAAACGTGTGGTTGGTCCAGATGTTCAAACAAAATGACTCCCAACAGACTGTCAAGACAGGTTAATTCAAGAATGGGCAGGTCTAAATTTGTGTAGAGCAAAATTTGTCGTAATTCACAATGAGGATACAACACAAGAAAGGCAGAAAAATCCAAAAGAACTGGAAATAAATTGTTTTGCTTTCAGCTTTTAAGTATGAGGAACATATTTTTGTGCCTTACCTACCTTTTAAAGGTATACAAATATTTATAATGGAGGTGATGAAATCAAGCAGAATATACTTTTATTATCAACATTATTTTTTTTTTCTTTGATCAGAAAAGAAAGTTCTGATTTCCTTCCTTGCTGGCAAATGATATTTTGCTCTTGCTTTAAGGTTTTTTTACTTATGGTGTTCTATTTAATTTCTTCCCCTGGAAGTCAACAGTGACAATCACTAGCACTAAAATGTTGAATCTAACATCTTCCTTTGATTATTTATAAGCTGGCTGTATAATATCTCTACCTTACAGACATAGATCAGGGATGAATGTTTTCTTGCTGCAAAGCTTTGTCTGCAAGTTTACTTAATGCTTTTAAAAATGCATAGGCTAGACTGTAGGAAAGAAGGATCTTTTTCAGTTACTACTGACTCAGTAGCTATAACTTGTTTATTCTTTGAGTTGTTCTGTTTTGAGTACTAATGTTTGTTTCTGGCAGCTAAATTTTGTACCAAAGTATGCCATTTAAGAATTAATCTTCATTTTGGTGGAGTCACATTTACTGTTCACAAGCTGACACCACAAAACCTTAATAATAGCTGATAAAATCTTCTCTGTTGTCTGATACCTAACTCCTAATGTGGAGCATATCACTCACTCTGTGAGAAGAGCTTCCTATGCTACAAAAAGTAAGAGAGATTTTTATGCTCAGATGTTTCAGGAATAGGCATACATGCAGAAAATACCATGGTTATTTACAAATATTAGGAGGATGCAATAAAAAATTAGCTCAAATTCTCTTTGCATTTTATGATTATCTTATCCTTATGTACAGTGTAGTAATCAGTGGCTTATATGCACTTCTTTGTAATATTTTTATAAAAAGATATCATTTGAATGAAAGCATTTTTCAAGACACTTTGGTTTGGCTTTCTACATCTCGTTTGTGTGGTGTTTGACAGACCTTAAGTGAAAGATAAAGCATCATTGGAGTGTTAGGAGCTTTTTCTTTGTTTGCTTTCATGAGACTTGTTTGGGCATCAAAATCTGTTTCCTGCTTACAAAAATTCATAATAAGGTTGTCAAAGTTTCACTTAGTTTCATCAAACTGGTGAAGACTGTGTAATAATTGTTCTAGCCTTAAACTGAACTTGATCTTCACAACACAGCTATGCCAGTTATGAAACTCAATTGCTTTGTCAACGTAGAGTGAGCACAGTGCTCTCTGAAGGTGGCCTGTAAAACTGGAGAACGTTGGCTACAAACAGCCCTTGCATATAACCAGTTTATCCTCCGTTAGCTTTCATTGTTTCATACATCCTGTTGTCCTTCATACCAGGTTTGTGATCATGTACCACCAACCTATGTCCAATGCTGTACCTGATAGTATTCTTTTTTAAAACAGAAAGTCACATTAAATGTCACATTCACATATAGGCTATAGGTAACATAATTTCTCCTAGTTTTAACATTTAGTTAAATTTTAAGCAGAAACAGTGAAGCTGGAAGCTTTGAAATGAGTACTGTGAACAGTGAGTGCTTATTGGCACCAAAATATGTGTGCACACACACATGTACATTTCTCTGAGGTAATTTTAATTGTTATTCTCATAGTCATTATGATCTATTTTAGGCAGATGTAAAAATACAGGTTTTTCTCTTACAGACTACAAATGTTAAAGGTCAGTGTAGAAAGTCAAGCCATTTTGAACAGCTGGTGATCTTTTAAATATTGCGGATGACATTTTACAGTTGCAGAATAGGAAGGGATTCAATAATTCATTTTCATTGTTCTTCTAAAAGGGAATTCTTCCATATTGCTGGGTAACCTGGAAATATTTTCACAATATAGATATAAAAGAGAAAAAAAGAAGTGTGTGTCTTGGGAGGAACATGATAAATGTAAAGATTTTAAAGAGAATAGGAAGAAATTTGTTTTTAATTTTGTGACAGAGTTTGGGAAGTGTTTTTGGACTAACCAAGACAAGAACTCAAGGAAACAAAGCCTAACTGAAATAATATAATAGTAGTATGTTTTGAATGTAAATCGCCTGCCACTTCAAATATGACTTGATGCACTTTAGTTTGGGAGAGGGAAATGGTAATAAATGTGATGTTTTGTTTGATAGAGGAAATGTGTCTGGCATTTGCGAATAAGGTTCTCATCTTTGGATTTTCAGAGAATATTGAAGTGCTCTTAAAAGTAGTGGCTATACATATAATTGTTTTGTCTCATTTGGGTCATTAAATTATGAGATTTTTTCCCATTAAATTGTAAATTTGGGCACAGTAACATTTATAGAGAAAAATTATTCTAGTATACCTCTGCAAATTTCTTTATTATACTATTCACATAAACACTGCTAAGGAGTGATGCATTGTTCTGCTTCATATCTGAGAGAATAGCTATGATAGACAGTTAAGGTAATACTGTAATCTGTTGGGGAATGGCTTACAGGTAGCTTGGGAGCATATGGAAGAATACAGAATGATACACAAGTTAATACTGTTGTATGTGAGGTTTGTACACTACTGAAGAGAGATCAAATTTAAATGCATGAGAGTTTGATGATAAGAAAAAGTGATTTCCAAAAACCTAAATCCTCTAATCTGCAAAATACTAAATACTTTCCTGTTGCACAATTTTAATTGCAGTTTACAGTACAAACTAATTAGTATATATACTTAATTGAGAAACAAAATTATACTTGCAGTACTGATGGGTAATATGATCAGAAGGATGAAGTGCTTTCAACACAGAAAGTAATAGTCCAGAATTACTGGGAAGAAGAAGCTGTCAGCCAAGAATAGACGCTGGGAGAAGTGCATGATTTGTTCTGAAGCATGCAAGGCATTGGGTTTGGATGCTGTAGCTGGACCTGTCTCATTCTAGATATCAGTTGGATCTGTGCAGGACATCACATGAGAAGTGCTGCTCACATAGACCTGCATTTTGTTTTGTGTTTTTCACTGGGGAGAAAAAAGTGTGTGTATTTAGGTGAAAAGTACTTCAATGTGACATTCTGTGGCTTCTTGTTAAAGGAGTTAAGGGTGTACAGCATCCGGACAGATTTGCATCATATATCCCTTTTTTCTGTAAAATGTACTCTTTCTTGGTGTGTCCATTGGGCACATAAAGCCTGATTGACTATTTTAAAAAGTAATTCTGGCTTTTTTTAAGGAATGGCGAGAATAATGGCACCTAAAATACCACATGCAAACCATAAAAGAGCTACTTCATTTAGCTGCCTATTCATCACAATTATCATTTTCTTCATAATTAAAATCTGCTGAAGAACAAACAGCTTCTGAAGATCAGCAGTACTGCACCTTGTTAGACTGTCACTCAGAAAAAAGGTTGATTTAAATGTTGAATGTTAATTATGATTTGTTTAAGAGAGTGATACTCCTGGCTCCCATGATTTAATGTGGTTAGCCTTTCAGAAAATGAAAGCTATATTTTAGTAGCTCAAAAACATGATATGTGATATGTGGGACATATAGAGTATAATTATGAAACTAATGAGATGTGACTTACCTGTGTGATTGGTGAAGATCTGCTCCAGTAGTTCCTATTACTGAACTGTCTCTCTATGCCAATGCTAAGCTTGGAAGGGTTCATATACTGGATGGTTGGTTAGACTGGAATGAGAATCTCCTCTTGATCCCATAAATGAACAGGATTTTATGGAAACTAGAAACTAAGTTGACTGAAAATATACCTACTAATTGTTTGAGCACTGAAAACAAACTAGCATTAACTTTTAGCAACTATCAGTATTAGCACAAGTAAAGAAAGCCTTGACTATGTCACAGGAACAAACAACAGAACCATAATCCCGATCCAGCCTGTGTCTGCAGCATGGCCATATGTATCATAGAATCATAGAATAGTTAGGGTTAGAAAGGACCTTAAGATTGTCTAGTTTCAATGCCCCTGCCATTGGCAGGGACACCTCCCACTAAACCATGTCACCCAAGGCTCGATCCAATCTGACCTTGTACAGTGCCAGGGGTGGAGCATTCAAAACTTCCCTGGGAAATCACAACTTCCCTGGGCAAATAACAGAATTTATTTCTGTTTCAGAGTTTTAGTTCCATGGCAAATATACATTTTACCTAAATGCTGAATTAGTGATAGAATTTGGCATTCTCATCTGAGGATAGGATATTTGGAAGCAAAATTAAAAGGAAAATGCAAAAAGCATTTCAATTACTGACTAATGCAACCGCGTGAAAGATTCTTCTTTCCCTACTGAGAGAGGTGTGCTACCCATTAAAGTAGCAAGCAGCAAGACTAGTGTCCACTAGAAGTTGGAATCTGGTCAATTTGCTTACCTTAGTTGGAGTTTAGCTAGGGTCTTTTTTATTTCTGGATTTATTGTCCATCAACAAATGCTGTTTTCTTTATTTTTTCTAAGAATAACTATGAAAGATGTGTCCAGATTGGAAGCAATCAAATACTGATTTAATTTCCTGATCAAATTTAATGAGATTTATTCCACTTCCCCTGGAGCTCTGCAAAGGGGAGCCATCCTAGGAGACATCAAAAGCACTGCAGCCTGTTCCCTTGGAGTCTGCTTGAGCAGAGCCCCCTGAACACACTGGCTTTCAGCAGGGGATGTCTGTGCATAAAAGAGCATACACATGCGAGGGAGGAAACTCCCTTATGGCCTGTGCTGCACAAGTTCGTATAACAGCACCAATGCCTCTTGAATGCAAGTAATTCCCTACTCTCCCTTTTACTCCAGACTTAGCTTCTTGTTTTGTGCATTGCTTTACCAGCAGCATTTGCAGTTAGGAAAAGCAGAATGTGAAACTGAGGTCATTTACACGGATACTCATGTGCACGCTGCTTAAATAATATGCTGAGGAATTGTATCTGGGCAAAGAGGATCATGTTCTGCTTCATTTAATAGGGAAAATTGTATAGTCAGTTTGATCATGGCTTTACTTTTTGCTGCAGAGAATGAGTGAAGTCTAATTGCTCTGTGGTAAAAAATATGCACATGTATGAATTGCTAGACAGTGTTCACTGTAAGGAGTGTACTTATGCAACTTGACATTTAGATTTTTCAAAAGATTTTCTGATCTCATCTGTTTGCTTCAGCCACTGAATTAAATAATATTGTTCTGTTTCTGAGTATGAGCTAACCTCTTGCCTTTGTAACAAAGGGATAAAAAATTTATCTTTTATTAAAATGAGTATAAATGAAGGTAGCTCATGATTTTAATCATAGGTCAGGCCATCAGATCTGCCATATTTTGGCACAGCCATATGCTACTTAAACTTAAGTGCTCCTGTATGAATTAACAAGTATAGTACTAATTTTATTCTTATGCATGAAGGCAAAAGTCTGTTAAATGTTTTAATCTAATCACATGAATTTGTATCTTACAATATTGCTAGACATTTAACAAGGACTGATTTGATTACCCTGGCTTTATTAATGAAACAACCAGAGAGATAGGCTTTGGGGGATTTGACTTTTATAAATGGGCTTCTTTAGTTAACACTCTTCAGCATATCAATGTTTTTTCTCTCTCTTTCCTTTGCTGTTGTATCATTGAAAATTAAAGCAGTGCTGTGACAGAGCAACCAGATATAAAAGACAGAAGGTACGATTTCTCACAGAGATCACCTTCTGGCAGAAGCAAGATAGTGTTGGTAACATGGTTTGGGTCCTGATGTTGGGTTTGGTCCTGACTGGATCTTTTTTGAGCTTAAGTTTCAATTGAAAAAAAAATGCAGAAAGTGACTGGAAATGAGAGTGAGTTATGCTGCTGGGTAGGCTGGAACCACTATTATCACAACTGCCTCTTGTGCTTCTGAGATTTAGTCTGGTTGATCCAGAGCATTTTAGGGAACACCACCAGAAACCAGTAATTTTCTACAGGATCTCTTGATAAGATTCCAAGCGAGTTAGAAGGGATCTGCCAAACTCAGATGAATTGAAGGTGCAATATAAACAAATATTTAAAATATTAACTCAAACGTTATCTTTAAAAGGTAAGAGATCATCCCACTGCAGGCTCACGGCTTTAAAACAGTTAGTAGTCTCCACCTTGAACAGTTGCTTCTCAACTGGGAAAACACATTTGCAGTCTCTTCCATAATAGCCCTTTAATCCAAATAGTCTGTCTTGGAAGACTCTGTACAACCGAAGAATCTGGAATTAAAAATCTTAAATGTATGCAAACTTGGAATTAAAATATTTTCCTGCTAACCGCATGGCTTCCATGTACTGCCCCTATTACTTTTCTTTTTAAAGCGCGAAATTACTGGGTTTTGTTGGTTTAGTTTGGTTTGGTTTGATTGTTTTTTTTTTTTTCCTGTTTGGTTTTTTTTATCCCCCGTCTTTGTGGAAGAGAGGTAAGTTTTCTATAGAGGCCTAAACTAGCTATGCAAAATGTGGACATCCCTCAAATGTGACACTTTGTCAGAAATGATAGAATTCTGTCTGATGTAAGTAAGCATTTTACCAACCACTGGACTGGCGAGTCCTTAGATGCCTGGCACTACTTGTTATATGATGTTAACACAGTCTTTCCCTGGGAGCTGAGCTGCCACAGCTCTGGTTCTAGAATAAGAGATAGGCAACAGGCTACTCAGCATCATCTTTTGGGTTTTTTTTTACTGTGCTGTTGAAGTAGCACCAAAAGCTTCTTGAACTCTATTTAGAATTTGCTTACTGTGGCCTTCAGGAATTCCCTGAGGAATTCTTAGTCTAATGGTATGGAGAATAGTACACCAGTTACCTGTCAGTGGGCACAAGCATGCTTTTTATTATTGCAATTGTTTGCCTTTACTGTTCAGTCTGGTTGTAGCTGTAGTGATGTCCCTGGCTTAGAAACTGATGGTTACTGAATACAGTATAGATGACTATTTTGTTACAATTCAATTCAAAGTGTTAATGATTCATGGAGTACAATTTAACATAATGTTTAAGACTCATTTCACATGTACTTCAGCCTTGGCATAAAATGAATCACACGCTTAAATGCTTTTCTTAATTAAAACTTTATATTAGGATTTACAGAACACTTTTGCTGGTTTTCTTTGGTTTTCTGACTTTTTTTTAGTCTGGCACAGAGTAAAGTTAAAATATTTAAAATTAAGTAAAATTGATAGAGATGGGGACACCAGGCTGGGAAGCACACATTCATTAAAAACAGATTAGCTAAAAGCAGGCTCTGATAATCCCGTAGTCAAGACTTGATACACAAACCCATGGGAATGCTAAATGTGCAGTAAATAAATAGATGATTAATTTCCTTTATTTCAATATATGTGCCCCAGTGAGAAATTACATTTCTCCTAAAAGGTCATTTTCTTATTATCTAAAGATTGCACTTCCTTTGCAGCTGCATGATATACAGGAAATGAAGACAGAATTAGAAGTATGAAGGTAGTTAGTCCCCTGAGAGAGAGAGAACTTCACACCACAGTCTCAGGTCTGTTAGCAAATACTGCAGCAATTGGTAGATATTGAAGCCAAGGAAAGGAGAATCCTTTTAACCCATTTATTCTTAAAATCTTGCTGAGGGAGTAATGGCAATGCATGGGAAGAGTGGAAGTCTATGTGCAGCAAAGAGCAATACTTAATATACAGTAGGATTCTTTAGCTTCCTAGTAAATTTGATGAAGTTTCTCAAGAAGCATCTGAAGTGGAATGAAAAGATGGAGGAGTGTTTTTTACTAGGGATTATGCTTAATGAAACACATCCTTAGTGTGAGGCTGTGTAGTTGGTGTGCTTAATACATACAAATTGAATCTTCTCCTGGAAATACACTAATAAAACCCAATGAATTAAACATCAGGACCACAAAATGTTGGCTTATTAATACAATGCAACCCTATTTAGCAACTTCCAATATACTGAATGCAGATGTTGCCAGTAAAATAATTAGAAGGAAAGAATTACCATCCATCAGAATATCAACTGTGTTGAATATCAAAGTTTAATAAAGATTCAAAACACTAGTAGAAGTTAGATGAAAGAATTAGTGGAGGGAAATTTCAGTTTCATTTTATTTCATGTAGCTAAACTCTGGAAAATTAAACTTGCTGCTCAAAATTAGTATTCTGGGAATACATATGAAGGAACACAGAGCATTGTTTTTAGCTGTAATATATTTATATGTGCTGTGGTTTAAGCCCAGCTGGCAACCCAGAACCATGCAGCCACTTGCTCACTCTCTCCCTTCCACCCACCACTCCCAGAGGAGAATTGAAAGGGTGTAACTCCCATGGGTTGAGATAAGGAAATGAAAATTAATACAATGAAAACATTCAGGAGGCATTGCAAGGAAGAACAGAAATGGAATTCTTGACAGAAAAGTGTGGAAATAAACCCACAGATTAAACAGGGCTTGGGAAGAGGACGCTGAGGACAAAGAAGTACTAGACTATTAAGTCTGGCAAGAGAAGAGAAGCAAGAAGTTAGAATATGGAGATGAGAGGCCTGAAGAACAAAATTGTGTTCTACAGAAATATAAAGAACTCAGTATATGTTAAAATATACTACTACAAAGCATCTCCTGAGCAGTGTTCCATCTGCTTTCACAAACTTTTAAATATTCTTCGTTAGTCAAAAAAAGCACTGTAACTTTTGGAGCTAATCTGGTGCATAAAAGTGGAAGTTCACAATTTAGAAACCATAACCTTTCTAAATTTTCAATCCTCAGAAGCTTTAAGAAACTGACGTGGTTTGAGGCCCCCCTCAAACAGTTCTGCACACCCCCCCCTCTTTCTTCCCCAGTCCCGGGGAAATGGGAAGGA
>JASSUY010006041.1:12714-42444 GCA_032466535.1 Forpus xanthops | reverse complement strand
AAGCCGAAAATCCAAAACACAGTGCTGCACCAGCTACTGCTTAAAGAAAAATGACTGCTGCTGCTGAACCCATGACAGTTACTCTTACCAGATTAGAATAGGAAAACATACATTTTTTTATTCTTTAAGTAGCGCAGTGGGTTACTAAATGTCGACAAAGCAGAAAACTTGGACCACTGGCTCTAGGCTATTGACTGATGAGGCTGTTAAATGTAGGATTCTGGGTAAGTCCTTTGAGATATGGTGAATGTCCAAAAGATTGAACAGAGAAGACAGTAAACAAATTTTTCAATATTTACAAGGGATAATGTGCTGAAAATGTAACTACAGGTCTGTCAATTTAATGCTTACCCAGGGCAAAATCTCAAGAAGGCAAAACAAGATGCACTCAAAAAAAGAATTAAGGATGAACAGCCTAATTAATACCAGACCTCATGGTCTATTGAAAGATAAAACTTTAATAATAAATAAGTTGCATTTTTGGTGGGATTACTAGCCTGACAAAAAGTGCTTTTGTTACAATAGCAGAGTTATACGAGGCTATATAACTTTCTCATTAGAAAAGAAACAAAAAAAAAAAGAACTATTCAAACTTTAAAGTCTAGGTTAGCAAATATAAATAATTAGCAGAGATATTTTTTAAAAATACTAAATGGGAATGGTCTTTCAAAAATACATTTCTGTTAAGCTTTTCTAATCCAAATATAGTTCAGGGGAGTTCATGGATGGGGAGGGAAGGGAAGCTTGTGGTTGGCACTGACTGAATGAGGGATAAAGATAGCTTTTAGAGAGAGGTTTATACAGCAGGATAATCTTGGCTTTCCTTCTTTTAATTAAAGAGCTAGGTGGAAAGATCAAACAGCTAGGAACAGGGAATGTAGTCTGTAAGTGAAATAAAACTGGATTAATGTTGGTAAGGAAAAAAAACGACCTTTTTTAATGAGAGCAGACTGCAGAGAGTTCAGATGGGATCCTTAGAATGTTCTGAAATCTAGAAAGCTTTAGTGAGAGATTGGAGATGCCCAAGTGAATTTTCCCTCATCTTCAAGTTTGTATTTCTACCCAGTCACAGCAAATGCTCCCCCTCTATCAGTATCAGCATCTGCTGAGTGCCTGCCCATGATCACTGGGACCGATGTGAGCCCTTTAAGGCCAGGACAAGAGAAGACATATATTCCAGATAACATAAGACACTTTCAGGTTCCTCCTCCACAGCTGAGGGAGGAAAAGGAGCAGTTCAGACCTCAGATGCACTTAAGATAGCATTAAGGATCCTGCAGAGCTATCCGTAATTGCCTAAGGGAGCAAGCAGACAGGAAAGCCATCATGGGCAGAGATCAAGAGGGCCAAGACTGACTGTTGCTAACAAGAAAGAAGGGTGAAGACAAAGGATCAACTCTAAGATTTAGACAAAAAGAAATAATTTGAGACATAAACAATTTCTTAAAAGAAATGTTTTAAAATGTAGAAATATTGTCAGCAAGCTGCAAAATAAACGAAAAAAAAAAAGAGGGTGGGAAGCAGTTAAAGTTAATTGGGGCACCAAAATTTTGGTTTAAGTCTGCACGATGAAGCAACAACTCTTTCTTTGGTTGTAATATGAAAGTGGAAAATGCAGGCTGGAGATAGCAGAAGATAAAATAGCTACAGACATTGAGAGACCATGGCAGGACAGGTGAGGTGCACAAGCATCTCTGGAGGTCATCTAGTTCAATCTCCCTGCTCAGAGCAGGATCACCTACAGCAGGTTGCTTACTATTGTCCAGTTTGGTTTTGAATATTTTCAAGGATGGGACTCGGCAGCCTCTCTGGGCAGCCTGTGCCAATGCCTCATTACCCTCACAGGACAAAAAAAGGAAGGTTGTGTGTTTAGACAGAATTTTCTGCATTGTAACTTCTGTCCATTGCCTCTCATCCTGTCAGCGGATGCCAAGAAGAGACTGCCCCCATCTCCTTTACTCCTTCTCTTCCAATATTTACCCACATGGATAAGATTCTTCTGAGTCTTATATTCTCCAGGCTCAACAAGCACAGCTCTCAGTCTGTCCTCCCACCAAAGATGATCCAGTCCCTTCATCTTCTTGCCCCTTTGCTGAACTCTCTCCAACATGTCCACATCTTCTCATACTGGGGAATCCAGCACTGGATCTAGAAACCTAGATATGTTTCACCAGTGCTGAGTAGAGGGGAAGGACTGTCTCTCACCTCACCACTGGCAATGCTTGTCCTAATGCCGACTCATACCAAGAAGGGAAAGGATGGGACAAATAGGGGAGTAGGGGATACAGAAATGAGTCAGGAAAACACATCTGCCTCCCAGGTAGGAGAGAGAAATGACTGCAAAAGAAAAAAGTTAAGGTGTAGCAGCAAATAGCAATAGTATTTTTTTCCATTCTTTCTTTGATAAGATAAGCAGAAAGTTTGCTGATGAAGGAGGCAAGAGTGTCAAAGAAAAATCCATGGATTACAGGCATCTGATTCAATTCAGCTGGTAAAGTAGAGTAATTTAACAAGACAGGGGGCATGACTGAAGGGAAAAGAGGAGGAATGCTTAACAGAGGGAATAAAAGTGATTTCTACCATCAGCAGGACTAGAGAAAATAAATATATGAAAGTGTAAGGGAGTGAGTGCAGTATATGAGGAAGCTGTTAGGAAAGACTACAAAGGGAATAAGAGTCATGGTATGGGCCACAATAGGAACATTCAGCTCTTGGGCTAGATAAAACCACGTTTCTCACTTCACATGAGTTTCTATTCTTTTGCATAAACCAGAAGGGCCGTAATAGCCTGAATGCTGAGAACTAACCTAAAGAGCCCAGTAGTTAAGATATTCTCCAATACAGGAGACCAGGATTTGGATTTATTGAACCAGAGGTGCAAACTGAACTTAGATGCGTACTATGAAATATGAGTTATGTATTTGGGTCCCTTTCTAGACTTTCTAGCTAGTAATATTCTGCCCCAGTGTCTGAGTAGTGCAGCACATACCAAAAAGAAGATACTCTTATACCTAATACTATCATATCTAAGGCTTTCTGTAAATCTGATATATTTTTAAGAACAAAAGCTGACAATGACTGTAAATTAAATGAAGCTGTCCAAATGCACAAATATTGAAACAAAATAAAGAGATCCAAGTAATTTATGAGGTAAGTGGTTAAGAAAATTCAGCAATAGCTACCTGAAAATTGGCAAGTTTAAACTAGGAGTCAGGCAGATATATTTAAAAGCAGGGATAGTTAAGCCATTGGAACTTTTAGATACATAATAGAGAATTAGTCTTGTAAGTCCTTAAATTAATATTGCATTTCTTCATAGGAAGGTAGTTTCTGATTTAGGCAGACCATAAAATCTAAACATAGGAATCTTGCTGTCAAGTTATATTGGAATTCTGACTAGCTGATCATAATGCTTTAGTCAGTTTGTTAAGACAATTTTGTCTTAGCAATGAAAAAGCAAAAGGGTTTCCTTTTGTAACTTCCAGCCCCGTACCACTCTTTGTTGGAAAGTTTGTTTCTGAAATAGCAAGGAGATCATCAGTGCAGATTATAGTGAGAAAACAACAATTTTCAAAACAATAAAAATAACCTCCGTTTACTGTTATATAGTAAGAACATCTGGTTTTATGCCACTACATACTAGATAATTTTGCTTGGTGTAAATTAGAGGAACCTATTTGTATTTGAAAACCTTTATCAAAGTTTTACTCTGACAGGTAGATAGCAAACATACTGAACTATTGGTTCCTAAGTCTTGACAGCCATGAAGCCATATTTCCAGTCTATCACCAATTCATTTCATTATAGCCCCTTTAAAGAGATGTCAAGCCTTCAAGCTTAAAATTTTGCAGGATCTGTGTGTGGGGAAGTGGTAATTCTGAGATACTGGAAGCTTTCCAACAGGATAAGAACAGCATTTCCCAGACATCCTGCTAACATCAATTTGGGGATGCTATAACTTCTTATCAACTCCATTGCAGGCCATGGCTCTCAGACACACTTCCTGAGCCACTGTTCATATAGATTTCTTTGTTCTGCTCAGAAAGATAGCAAAGGGAAAATTCAGATACTTTGCCATTAAAAAGGGTTGGAATAGTTTATGTCAGAAATAGTTTGTAGAGAGCATTTCAGATAACAGATTGAAATGCTGGATAAGGAGAAGCACTTTGAAGATCATGATCAAGCTTTGTCTTTGAAGACAACTAGAAGAAAGTAGACAAGCTTAATGGAAGAGGTTACACGGGGTGATTCGCCATTACTGTTTCTGAATGTGGAAGAAGCAGATTAGCAAAAAGTTTTGGTTTTTAGTTTTGGTGGGTTTTTTCACATAGAAACAGCAACATGATCACACTGAATTTTAACCTGTCAATGACCATTGTGACTTTCCCTCCCACTCAGCCTCTGTCAGCAGGGTGTAGGGTCATCGTACATCAAGCACGGAGAGGCTGCAGGTTCACTGCTTCAGAAAGACCACCTATAAGTCTTAGTCTTATTAGAATACAACACAAGGATCTGATTAAAGCAAAGAAATTTCCTTTAAAAAATATATGTGTGCATGTACATATATCATCGAATCATAGAATCACAGAATAGTTAGGGTTGGAAAGGACCTTAAGATCATCTAGTTCCAACCCCACTGACAGGGGCAGGGACACCTCTGCAGATGTTTAGAGCAGCCCTGATAACTACTGAAGGAGGCTGGGTGAGGGAATCCTTGGAGGGAGATGTGAATTTGATTTACAAAGAAGCAGTTTGCTAGAACAGCCAAGTATGACCTGCAATACAGTGGCATTGCGTAGGTATGTAAAAGTCTTCCTACAGATTTTTCCCAGTGTCAGATACTTTAAAAATAGGTAAACCACAGAGCATTACCAAGATATCCAGTATTTCAAATTAACATCAGCTAGCTAGTAGAATAAATGATTTGAAGAATTCTTTGAGTGAAAGAGAGCTAAGAGCAACTACAGAAAGTCCCAGAGGCAAAAGGAAACATAGCAACAATCATGGTTCAAAAGAAAACTTCAGGTAATCAATTATAAAGTTTCCATATTGTAAGGATTATGGAAAAATATTGAGGTGTGCCTGCACACTGAGAAAAACTGTTCAGGAAACCTTTAACTTTGCCTAAGATGCACTTATAAATGCTGCAGCTAATCTTTCATGCCTGCGTCGTTTATGTAACATGTTCTGTGGATCCTTCATTTCCATTAGAAATATCTTGGTCATGCATCTGACTTTTGGAAATCATTAAACTGTTGTCTCCTGCAGAAACAGGGAGATATACATCAAATTCAATTAGACTACAGGGACAAAGAAAAGTAAGAAACTGAAGCTAACGTTGGAGTAGCTTTCCTTACTCATGTAACAGAAGTTACGAAGGTAAAACAGGCAAAGTGAAAAACTGGTATATCATATCACAGAAGATGTGGGAGAAATCAAATAAATTTCAGTGTTATTTCAAGTTTTCTTTCTTTCACATGTTGCATTTTTTTAAGAACATGTTTAAAATATCCTGTCTATAATACACACATTTTCTCTTAAGTATCTACTGTTGAATACAATGGTAAAATGATTCCACAAAGTCTCCAAAAACACAAAAACAAAAGAACCACTTCTTCCTCCTATCCCAAAAGAAAACCTACCTGGCTCTTTAGTTTGAGTCTTTGAGACAGTTTTGCCTTGATACAGAGCAGTAAGTAAGCACAGATATTACTGCAGCTTCTGCAGCCACTAATGTTTGCTTTTTCTGAGATCCCAAAGGCTGTGATAATTACATTCTGCAAGAGGCAAAACAATTTATATAAACTCCACACACACATTCTCTTATTAAAAATTAAATAGGACCTCCATAATCAGCTGCGTCAAATATGCGTAAAGAATGACAGCTAGAAAGCAGTCTCCACAGATTGCTCGTGAAGTGGGTGTGAAGCTGAAGTCAGGGTAAGAAAAAAAATTACAGTGATAAAAGAGCACTTTCTTGGAGCTTTTACAAGGTCATTTGTTCCAGGTCAGATAAAAGTGAGTATTTCTCCAATACCCTGCAACAAGAGGGAGAAAACAGAATTAAAAATTACCTTTTGCAGCAAAATCAAAAATCAAATTCAACTTCTCTAAGATGAAGTCCACTGGAAAAGAAAGTCTCCCTTTTCTTCTGTTAGATTTTAGCTTTTAATTATATAAAGCCTTCATGAAGGGATTTCTAGTTTTTATAAATTTAATTCACAAAATGTCCTAGTTGTCTGCAGACATATTAATAACTTTGAAAGACACATTTGTAGCCAGCTGAAAGGTGTTTTCAAAACAACAGTTAAAAAACACTTTAAAAAGTGCACACACATCCATAATTCTTGTACAGTTCATATGTAAATATATTATTGGCATTGTATATACTGTGAAAAACAACAAAGTATGCCTGATTTGAATTCCTCCAGCTGACCATAATTTACAATTAATTAATTTTGTGGGCTGCAAAAGATGGTCATTTCTTCTCCTGTGGGGAACTGCCTCTATCCGTTTGTTGTCATATCTTTAGTGAATTTGAATTAATTTTTAATAACAACTTTATTCCTCATAAAACTGAAAAGACATCTAAATAATAATGTTGGCCTCTCATGAGTTACCATCTTCAGAATACAACCCTGTTGCAAAAACACTAAACTAACTGTTGAAGCAGAAAATGAGGAAGAAAGTTGAAGGATACCTTCTACATTTATGGCAGAAGGATTGAAAGCAAAGGCCTTTTTAAAGCTTGATATTTTAAAATTCCTCTTTATAAAATTCTAGCTCTCAAAAAAAAAAGTTATGCCAAAGCCATCTCCTAAGGCGAGAATAATATGTGCCAGTGCCTGAACTTGCTTTCAAAGTCTCTAAGCCTAGAAGTAAGGGCTCTTCAAAAATCTTTATATCAGAACTGGGAATCAGGGTAAGGAATTCCTTTCAGAAAAGAACAAAGGTGCAGTGAGCCTTAGGAAAAGGTAATTTGAAAACAGAGGTCCTGATTTCTCTGATTCAATAGTGGTGTTCTGCCAATAGCCTTCACTGATACAAATAGTCTTTTTGCCAATGGGAAATAGCATGAAGAATGCAGCACACAGGAGAGTCACACTTTCACTTAAGAAAGTCCACTGAAAACTTGCAGAATTGCCTCCTCCATTTCCAGCCACATTCCTCAGCTGCCCAGGTTTATCCACCCATAGTCCACAATACAGAGAATATGGCTGTATTGAAGTTTTAGCACCCCTAACACGTTTTCCATGCCACGAGCACTTCCTCTGACTTGAAATACATGTTCTGCAGCTCTGTATGAAAAAAGGTGTTTCAAAATAGGTATGTGCCATTGCATGGTCCCAAAGCATTTATTTCAAGATCCCTTCTCTTGTTACTTGAATTTTCAACCATGTAAACTGTCATAATGAAATGCCAAATATGAAGCTAAATTAACACCAGCATTGGTATTAAAAACAATGAACGCATTCATTACTCTTACCTTTCTCCTCCTTTATTCCAAGTAGTTCGGGCTCCTGGATAAAGAAAAATAAATGCATTAATATAGCACCACATACAGTACAATCATGTATTTATGCAGGGAATTATGGCTATTCAGTGGTGTGGAAATTTCTTGATTATTTGGCGCCCTTTCCTGTCCTTTGAAACTCCACTTAAAATAACAAGCAAACCCTTCTGCAGTTCTAGTAATAAATATTTCTTTGATTTGAACTCAATATGAATAGCACGATGTATCTATTCAGGAGATAAATATATCTTGCTTTTGCTGGTAAAAAAAAAAATCAATCTAGAAATGTTCCGAATATCTTCAGATGTCTCAATCCTTTCTTGCTCTCACAAAATTTGAAAGAGTGAAAAGTTTCTACCGTTCCTACCTGGACTCCTACTAATCTCTTTTAGGATAGGATTTTCAAAAGAAAGAGTGATTGAACTCAAAGTCAAGCCAGGCAGTACACATCTGCATATGCTCTCTGAGTGCTTTGTCAGAGGGAAGTCATTAAACTTAGCTATGGCATACTTGCACCTATTCCTCTGAGGTCCCTATATTGACGCTGATACTTCTGTGAGCAGTGTATTTGCTGTGATGCTTCTGCGAGGAAAGACAAGCACCTTACTCTCAGCTGAAAACCCCAAAACAACAAGTTTTAGGAAAAAAATAATTATCTTTTCAACTCAGATTGCACATAAACTAACCAGGTTAAAGCTAAGTTAGCAAACCATGTTCTTTGTTAAAACAAACATAACCATTGTGGATTGCACTCTGGAACTTTTTCATATAAATATTCTATTACCAATATGCACATGTAAAGTAAAAAGATTATTCTTTGTGTTGGGAAGTCAGCATTTTCAGTGCCCCTTTATCCATCTGAAAGTTCATTAACATCTGCATGAAAGACTGGCTGCGTATGGAAAACTGTGGCTTGCCTCCTGTCCTTGTAATTTCAGGGATCTTTGAGCTATGGCTCTTTACTGTGCAATAGCTGACTTCATGACATGCTCCCTCTCAAAACGGTAGCAAACAGCATAAATCAAGTGCTGGCTGAGGCTCCAAGGAAACATTCCCATGGATCATGCTACAAGAAATAAACCAAGTGTAACCCACCAACCATGTTTATTTTAAATAGTTTTATCCATAAATCATGTTTCCTCAAAACAGATTTATCTAGCATCCATTGAGTTCCTATTCTGCACACGAGAAAGGAAAAGAATAGGGTTTTCTGTCACACTGCACCTGTGTATTCAGGGCACAGTTGCTTCACTCAACAAATATCTAGAATTATGCATCCACTGAAAGGGTAGAGTCAGCATCCAAAAGAACATTTCTCATTCTTATGCATCACACCAGGTGTAAAGGAGACATGAAAGGAGAAGGTGTAATATGTCATGTCGCCTCCTAGATTCTGGGCTTACCATAACTCAGAGAGTTTCAACAAGACAACTAGTATTTCATTAAAGAAGAGTAGACAAATAAATTTCATATGTTCACCCTGTTACCTCTTCTCATTAATAGAATAAGCAAAAGGGTTCCTGACAGGGCCCCATTTTCACACAAAAAATAAGCAAGGGCGCTGTTATAGGTTTGCCATACATCAGAATTTACAAGTCCCTCCATTCTCGAACATGGGCAAATCTGTTGAGGGAGTTAATACAGAAATGTGCAACTGTTTTAAAATTATTATTTTGTAAAGACTGAAGTGTTTGAACATTTAAATAAAACTGATAATTTGTGCTGCTACAGTGAACAGATACTGTTCCAGTCATAGGTCCCAGCTGAGTAAAGGTTAAATCTTACTGATTAAACTTTGATATCAAAATGACAACTGTTACTTATCACCCTCATATCCCCTCCTATCCTAAAAGGTTTGTCCTTATGTTGGAGACAACAATACTGCAAAAGACATCAAAACTTTCTTGATAGCATACAACAAGACTCAATGTTTCCTCAAGGGTGCAATATCTTACAGACAGAAGTGCAGATTTATTAATTTGTCTTCCCACTAAAAAAAGAAACCACACAAACTACCCAGACAGTGCCCTGGCATTTATAATCAAAAAGGGAGAAAAGATTACTTTCATGAAGATCCTTCTGGAAATAACAGCTTACAAATATTCCTAATAAACCACAAGATGTCTGGAGGACAGACGAATTAATGAAAACTGATTTCCTATTGATCAGGGGACAATTGGGCAATGTTACTGCTCTCCACTACCTCACCCAGACACACACAATATATTTTCCTTCCCCCTTCCTCTCCATGTCCCCTTCTGTGTCCCCTAGCCTCCAGGAAAACAGAACAGAGCTGCAGCTGCTTTGGAGTTGTGCCCACGCCAATTGACCAGAGGGCTGCAGCAGAACAATGCACAGAGTGCCCAGGTCCTTTCACCACTCCTCAGAGCAAGGCACAGATTTGGATCTTCTCCACTGCCAGCACTGAAACTTAACCACTTTTGAGACTTTTACTCCCTTTAAAATTTGGCTAAGGTTGGTCAGCAGGTCGAAAACCTTATTTCATGCAGAGAGACAGTGTGATCATATAAACTCAATTTACTGAGGAAATCAGTCTAATAGATATAATAGTGAAAAATACAGCAGGTATATTGATGACATGGTGCCACGTTCAGTTTCTGTTCTGTGAGAAGCTGTTGTGACTGTAAAGACTTTAAACACGAAAAAGAAAGAGAAGCGGGAAAGAAAGCAAATATTTCTTTTTCAGTGCCACTGCCCAGATGGAGCAGGCTCAAAAATTATCTGCAGGTCTTAACTTTGGAAACATTTTTAATTTCTTTTAATCTTTGTTTATGGTCTGACCTGCTACAGTTAGCTGCCTTGTAATGTAAATGCCACGCTGCAGACTACAGGACTTGCAAGCCCCACCTGGAGTTCAGTTCTTTTTGCTTAAAGTCCCAAAGGAAGGGAGAAGAATCTTTGTATAATAAAAGACAGAGAGGTTGCAGCCTCCAGCCTATCTTTTGGGCATTACTTTTCTTTCTTGCTTTTGTTACAAATACCCTTTTTTAATTCCTTTCCACTATGATATGTTCTTTCGTGGCTTATTCTTTCCCTGCTTTGTTTAGTCTTCAAATTTCACATCACAGCATAAAGGTAAAATGGATAATCAAGCATTATCCAACAGAAGGCAGACTCCTTGGGAGCCATTAAGTAAACATCAGAGGAGGACATTTATCATTTCTACACACTGGGTTTTATTGCATTTATGTTGATGCAGTCCTTGACAATATATATTTAAAAAGAAAAAAAAAACACACAAAAATTGGCTGTGTATGACACAGAGTTATCTTGTTAAAACTGTGCTGGGCTGAATACACTTGTTTGATGGTATAAACACCCACTCTGTGGAAGATGACATATGGCATCTGGCTAAAGGCAAACCTCTCTCTCTGCAGACAACAGCAAGGGTTTTTAGTGGTGACAGCAGGCATTCTGATGGAGATGACAGAGTTTACGTACTGGGAATCTCAGCTGTGTCACACATTTTCTGTTGAGTTTATTAGGAGATGCTTTACAAATTGGGACAAAGGACACAAAGTGAAATAAAAATATTAATTTCTGCCTTTGCTGCCTTTGTTAACCCTTCAGCAGACTTTACCTTTTGCCTCTTACAAGGCATCATTTAGCTCCTTCCTACCCTGAAGTCAAATTCTGCTATCCACACATGTGCTATCCTTCAGAAGATGCTTCAGGCCTGACATACAGAGTGCTCTCTTAATTAACATTCTTTTACTAGTCTGGACATTTGTACTCTGGCTTCCAACAACTCTTGGATTGCCTGGCATGTGATACAGGCTTTACCAGTAAAGCCTCTGACCAACTGGTTCTCCAAGCAGCTGTCTGCAGACCTTATGGGAGGTTGAGCTGGCAGATTCTGCCTCCGCTTAGCAAGACCAAGAGAACCAGTCCAAGACGCCTGAGACCTCTGCCATGGCCCAGGACTTCCCTGAAGTTTGTAGTGATGAAGACACTCCTATTCCACTTCTAGTACATGGAAAACTCCAGTAGCAAGAATACGTAATTCTTAATCATGCCTTGACTTCACAGATGCTTGAACCCAAGTCTTCCTGGCATTCATCTACCTATATACAGTCCTACTAATCCAATTCAAACTTTTTGGGTTTATCAGCTAAATACCTTCACACTGGAGCTAAATTTTCTTAGACTCTCATCCTTTTGCTTCTCAGTCTTTGTAAATCTTTCATTTCTGTACTAGGATCTTCCCAGCAATTGAATTTCAATCTAATGGAAAATTCCATGATGTAAATACTACATAATTTTGTTTTATACACTGAAGAGTGCAATTCTAAATAACAGTCACATTAACGCCTCATTAGGACAGATGAAAAAATAATGGATGTTTAATAGGCTACAGCCAAGACATCTTTTCTTCAAAGAACCTTGGCAAATACTATGTACTTTAAATTGATGCAGTTGGGTCTTCTGTGTCGCAATTTTATACAGATAAAAAATGAACAGCTTTACCTTTCATGTGACATTTTCCCCTCCAATTTCAATATCACAGTAAAATGCTTGCAGCATTTCCAAACATGCTTCATTTTAAAACTTTTCAAAAATCCCTTACCATTTCAGTACCCTTGTTCTGAACTTAAGGAAGTACCTTAGATGCGGTTCCTTGAAGTAAGTACCTTGCATGCAAAACATGTGCAAGTGAGTTCTGCGGCAAGAGAACCTCCCTCCTTCTATTTCAACAGCTTGTATTTAAGACAGAATTTCTTCTTAAAACCTGTTGTAGACTGACAGCCACGATGGTGAGTTCTGTCAGACAGGCTAAAAGCACACAGACACATAATAGTATCTGGGGAAAAATTCAACTTTTAAACAATTTAATTGCTTTCATGTTCTGCACCCAAAATCTTACCCAGCCACTGTTACGGCATTAGTCCAGGCTTCCAGAATGTTCAGGTTGGTGGATATTAGTAGACTGTGTTTTGTTCTGGAGTCGGTCCAGGAAAGCATTATTTACCCTTAAAATACAACAAAAAATGAATAATGATTGAAAGCATCTGAGGAGTTCACAAACCTGAAATTCAGTGGCTTTCCCTATTCTCAGTTCAATACCTATCTTCCTATGTTTTTCAAGCCTGTGCTGCAAAACCATGAACAGGCATGAGATAGGGAGGATTTCATTTTCAGTTCACTGGATGCTTCCTTATCCTGTGATCAGTCCTTTGTGATTAAAAGCCATGCCTTGACTGCTGTGAGAAATGCACCAAAATTCCTCATAGAAAGATGGCTTGCATACCGCCACCCACCTTATTAGGGAGATCAGCTCTTTCGACAATTCACCCTAAGTAGACTTCCAGTGTTCAGTACAGAAGAGTTTCTAGAAATACTGCTTTCCTAATGCAAATGAAAAAACCACTTCAGCTTGTTCTAACAAACACAATTCATGTAGCTGACAACTTTTTCTGCCATCCAGCTCTGAAACCCACTGCAGCATTTTCTTGTACTGTTCTATCAATCTAGAAAGCATGCACCAATGCAAATACAATTTTCCTCAATCTGTTTTAAATATTTTCAAACCTTCTGAAAACTATGCCTTTTTTCCTCCCCTATTAATTCTTAGGACTGACACACATGACTGTTGTTTCAATGTTTTACAATGCTATTGGTAAGGATGATGTAAAATGCAAGATACTGGATTATCTCTCTCTAGGGACATGAGATAGACTGAATCAAAAATCCTCCATTAATTTCTATGGGTAATTATCCCAATATCTTTGCTAGAGAAAAAAAAAAAAAGAAATTAAAATGGCATGGAGAGTGGTTGTCTACAAAAGTAATTTACTTTTTTTTTATATTTCCCTAATGATACAAAAAAAGAAAAAAATGGTGATTTTATTTTTGAGCCTGGGCATTGTTTCTTTCAGCAAGCCAAAACCAAAGCTGAGAATACATCTGTGCTTCGAAATAATGAAAAGTCAGGTAAGTGACAGACATGCAAGATTAGAACCACTGAGCACAGAGAGGGCATGGCAGTGGGGCATAGCCTGGGGCATGAAGCAGTACAGTTGCAGAAGGCCTTGAAGCACTGCAGCTTCCATCTGTATCAACATCAAATCCCACACTTAGCTCTGCCTGTTAAACTCGGTGACAGTCAGCCACAAAATGTGGCATGGACAAAGCAGCCCATTCTAAAACAAGGTAAAAATAAATAAACAAACACATAGTTAAATAAGTACTTCCCCAGCTGAAGCCACTGTACTAGTAGTTACCCATGAAACTACTAATAGTTTCTACTCTTTGCAATATTCTACACTGAGAAGTAAATAAAGTCAAAATGGCACCATGGGTCATACTGCATTACAGTGAGCAGTTCTAATGATGAATATTAGTGGCTCATTTGAAGGCAAAGTTAATCCAGAGCTGAGGTCTGAGATCCTTATTGCAATTGTCTTCTAACGCACAAATGCTTGCAATTTTGAGACACTTTCCAGATAGGAATTCAATTAAAGTGTGCTCTGCGTTTTTGCATCATACCTTCTTTGTTCATCTTTACGTGCTCTCATCCTGTCTTCCTCTTCCTGCTTTTGTTTAAATTCCATTAATTCAGCCTGGGAATGATAAAAGTGAAACAAACAAACAAACAAACAAATGACAAACTTACTTTTAATTAACATACGTATGTTGCAAACCCAATTAATTCCACATGGTGCTAAATTCAACTAGAGCCACTTGTCATTCCCAGAACTTTTCTCATTAGCATTTTATTTTTTGACAGCGCTATATTAAAAACCTAGCTAACTTTTCTGTTCTGCATTACACAGCATGAGTTTTGTTTGTGTGTTAAAAACTGGGAATTAACAGGATTCAGACATTTACAGTCCTACATTTAAAGCAGTAAGCTAGACACAAGCCTGCTTCCCTTATTTGCCCACATATTTGCATTTCCCTGTGGGTTCAAGGGGGAAAACAGCCAACATCATCTCACAGGAGCAGACACAGCTGTCATGCCTGTAAGGTATGAAGGAGATGTGCCATTCACCTCCTGCCTCCATGTAACACAAGGAGGAGATGGGAATAGGGGCTGGGGCTCCCCAAAGAGTGAGGAATAGGCAAATAGTACCCAGGCTGTGACAATGGCATAAGGTTCAACAAGGCTCAGTGCTGGATCCTGCTCTTGGGCCACAACACCTCCATGCAATGCTACAGGTTTGGGGAAGAGTGGCTGGAAAGCTGCTCAGTGGAAAAGGACCTGAGGGTGCTGACTGAAAACTGAATGTGAGCCAGCTTGTGCCCAGGCAGCTAAGAAGGGCAACAGCATCCTGACTTGTATCAGCAGGGCCAAGGCAGTGATCATCCCCCTGTACTTGGCACTGGTGAGGCTGCACTTGGAATGCTGTGTTCAGTTCTGAGCCCTCTCACTACAAGAGAGACATTGAGGTGCTGGAGCTGGTCCAGAAAATGGCAATGGAGCTGGTGAAAGTTCGGAGAACAAGTATTATGAGGAATGGCTGAGGGAACAGGGGTTGTTTAGTCTGGAGAAAAGCAGGTTTAGAGGGACGTTACTGATCTCCGCAACTACCTGAAAGGAGGACAGAGTGAAGTAGGGGTTGATCTCTTCTCCCAAGTAACAAGTGATAGGACAAGAGGTAACAGCCTCAAGCTGCATTGTGGGAAGTTCAGACTGAAATTAGTAAAAATTTCTTTCACTGAGAGGGTGCTCAGGCATTGTAACAGGCTGCCCAGGGCAGTGGTGGAGTCACTGTCCCAGGAGGTGTTAAGAAAACATGTAGATGAGGTCCTCATTGACACAGTTTAGAGGTGGACTTGGCAGTTCTGGGGTAATGGCTGGACTTGGTCTTTAAGCTCATTTCCAAACTAGCTGACTACAATTCCATTGGGTTGGTGAAACAGCATGCGAGCTCACAGCGTTGCAGCAGCCTACCATTCTTATGTTACCTAAGATTAAGATATACAAACAATGTTAAAGGTAATTCTTTTCAGAGGAGAGTTTCCTTATGCAATTTTAGTCAGAACTGTGAAGTAAAGTCATACAGCTTGTATGATTCTGCCTTGCATGTGTGCTTGTTTGTCTGGCTCTTGCTCTCTGCAGTGCACCCAAGAATTGAAGTTGCAGATTTTTCTGTGAAGAAAATTTGGCTTGCAGGGTGAGAGGGAAGGGATAGGAACAGATCTATCTTTCACATTTTCCATAGCAACTGAGCAGCAGTAGGAATAGAAACTAAAATAAAATTATGTGGTTAGAGAAAAGCTTCAATATCTGAATGGAACAAAAGTTAAAAAAAAAAAAGAAAAAAATCAATTCAAGTTCCATTAAATAAAAACTATGCAATAGATGTATGAAGAAAATCAATATCTGTGAATGTGTTGTGTATCAATATTTGTCTAGCCCCCTAAAAGAAAAAACAGGATTAAGAAATAAAAAAGCCAACCTTAATTTTCACTGTTTTAAATAACTATTCAACCTGAAAATTAAAACCCAGTATCTGACTTTCCAATATGCTGAGTCCTCTCTTGGAGTAATGTTCTGAAATATATGGTGTGTATATGATGCGGTGTTCAAAGCATACTGAAAATTTCTAAATCAAGCAATACATACTAAAACCTGCTCTGAGAAAAAAAGGCGGGGGAGAACTTACAATACCTACACATTTTACAGCTATACTGTGCTAGGAGGTACACATAAGACACAATTCACAATTACTTTAATAAATGTTAGTTTGAAGTGGAAATGAGCCAACATATACCTAAGGGACAGTTATTGGAGCTGCTAAAATACGTATTATTTACAGACGGTTTGTAAGTAGTGCATTACTCTGCGCAATAGGTAGCAGCAACTATGAAGGCAAGGATTACTTGTAACCACATGCCAAGCAAGAGTAGTCTTAGAAGCAGCCAACACCTTCTTAGCAATGTATGGAAATTGGTAAAGACTCTAAAGCTCTGTAAATCCTTTAAACCAAACCTTCATAAAGAAGAGGCATGCTAATTCACATCTGTAGTTTTTTTTCTCTATGGAAGAATCAATGTAAAGTATACAATGGCTACCAGCCTTACACACATCAGGACTAGCTTTCAAAAATATTTCCTCTGTATAGCTCCTGATGGTAAGCACACATCTGATGGGAAAGCCTCATTATCCCTCAACCTTTTGTTTCCAGAATCTTGGTTGCTAGAATACTACGAAATGAGGACACTTGTCCCAAGCATTTAAAGAAAGATAAACCCATGAGAGGGGTTTGTCCAGCTCTAGTAGAAGCTCACTCTGTGCAATTTGTTTTGTTTGTTTGCTGCTACTGTGGAAGCAGTTTAACATCAATTTGGATGTTAATAACAGCAAAGGCATAGCAAGAGGCTCAGTATTTGCTAATATGTTTTCAAATTGTTTGCTAATATGATTTTCATATGTTGCCTTCCCCTTACTTGTGCAGTCACACCTGGAGCAAGGCAGATAGCTGCACAGCGCCATCGCTTTCTGTAGTGAACTTTATGTGGACATGGTACCCAAATCTATGCCAGAGGGACTACAGTGGTGCAGATACATTTCAGGCAATATGTGCTACATATGCAGAAGGTGGAGTTCAGACTTGCAGTTACGGCATGCCTGCTTTTTAGACAACTCAAAACTCTTCATTTATGTGGTTAGCAAGAGAACAGAGAAGAACATAGACTTAAAAGCAAAACTGAGAGCTTCCGCATCCCCCTTTGGGAAGGTAGAGCATGTGGGCCTCAATTCTCTAGGAAAAAAAACCCAAACATTATTCAGAGTCTGAGATCATCATGAATATTATGAATGATATTCAGAATCTCACAAGATTACTTCTGCCCGAAAGAGGGGAAATTGGTTTCTTTAGCTCGTGAAATCAGGTGCCATGGTCAAAAAGTTCTCTACACAACTGTTCAGATGGAGAGGTGAACAAAACCAGTCATCCAGATGTAAATAGCCTTGAGCTTGGAAGGTAATTTTCCTGTCCCTCTCCAAATTTTACAGCTTGGCTCATCTCTCTCACAATATTTGAAAACAGTGACTGAATCACTTTGTTAAAGAGAAGCTCTGTGCGTAGGCTACAAGTAATCAATGTATTTAATTGGTTTCACAGCATGCAAAAATGATACAATATGCAAACTGTTAATGTATAATTACCTTCCTCCGTTGTTCTTGCTTCATTTCCTCTAATCTTCTGTTTTCATTCTCTCGAAGAGCTTGCTTATATGTATGGCTTCTCTTCTATTGTTCAGCAAAGAATATAAACATATTGGTGTGGGGATAAAGGGGACAAATTCCTAAATCTTATTCCCAAACTGTTATACAGGTATTTAAGAAAACAGAACTAGCTGAATTATTACAGTCATCTAAAAAATAGATTAGTCTCAAAACTAGAATTTAAATAAGAAGTGGTCTAAAGTCTCTTGGTCATTTGGTTTGGCTCAATGTCCACTTGCACATCATAAGCAAGTAGACAGAGCACATATTACTTGGTGTCCCAGTGGCAGGCATAAACATGTCCTGAGCAGTCAGAAAGCACAATCAGGTAGTGAGACCATGACAATGGGGTATTCTGAAAAATTAGAAAGAAAATATTACCCAGCTAACAAAGCAGAATGGAGGCCTAGTAACAGAAAGGAATTATTTGTGGTTTGTTATTTATGGATTATTTGTGGAAAGGCATTTGTGGAGATATGGCAACAGAAGCTGAGGAATTAAAACTGCTGTTTATTTGTAGGGCAGCCAAGAGAGCTGAAAATCTGAACTACACATCATGAATAACACATTAAACTGTGTAGTAGGTTTTCAGTACAATAACTAACCCTGGTCTTTCACAAGTTGTAGTTAGCAAAGAGCCAGCCTACCATTAAGATCTTATAGGATCCTTAGGATCTTTTGCATAGGAACTTATACTGTAAAGTCTTTGATCAGGGACATAGGGTAGCACACTAAATAATGAGCCAGTATAATTTAATACAAGAAGTGTGCAGGTTTGACTTTAGTGAGGAATTTGGTGCAGGTCTACACAATGTTCTCGAAATCTGATATATGCACGCAAACTGACACCATTAAAACAACAGGCACATAATTTGCTAAAAAGACTGAATAGAGAAAGCAATTATTAATAGCTCAATTTTGAGCTGGGAGAAGTTGTTACATGCGTCCAGGGAGACTCATTCTAGGTCCAATATTATTCATTACCCTCTGTAATGGCTTGGAGAATTGTGTGAAGTGTGTGTTAATCAAGTTGGAAGACAGTAAAAATCTACACAGGACTGGTAACACTTTGAAAGACAGGATTAAAATTAATTATGGGCTTGATTAAATAAGCAGGCCAGAGAAGCCACCAATGACAGAGTCACACAAAGAAGTTAAATTTGTTCACGTACATCAAGTAATATTTAACACTAATATTTGAATTAAGTGTGCTAAATGAATACAACTACCAAAGAAATTATGTGAGTGAAAAAAAATCTATCAACCTTACATTGTCCCAAACTTTGTTGTAACATAAATTTTAAATTTAAAAAACCATATATTTATCCACCACCACCCTTTTAGCATGTATGTCAGGCACTTCCTAACTTTATCACATTTCACTATTTCAAATACATTGCTCTTGAATCTTTTAATTACTCTCAACAAAGGACAGGTCCATGATAACATCAAAATTAGAGTTCAGGTTTTCCACTAGTTTAGTATTTTGGTACTACACCAAGTTTATTTAGATAACAACTAATTGGTTATTTGCTTCAGGTTTCTCACACAGAGCACAGAGGCTGTGTGTAAGACTTCAGACTGCGCCTCATCCAAGCTGGTTGGGAAGACATTTTGCGAACTGTGTTGCTGCCTTATAAGCAAATGATGAATTGATCCACAAAGCTATAGAAATGCTGCCATTCCAAAGACACGCATAATACCAGCTAGTATTAAAGAATATTATAGATAAATTATGCATTTTATTTCCCTCAATACTAATAAATCCAACGATGAACTATGGCGTGTAATTTGGCATAACTTATTAAGAAACCTTTTCAAAAACTGGTAAGAGAAAGGCACATATAGGTAAGTGAAGTAGTAGAAGCAAAAGACTGCAGGTAAGATCTGTACACCTGAAAGAATTCAGTGTTGTCTCAGGCATTCACCCCCTTCTGTATAGGTATGAAGACACCAGAATACTGAAGTCCAAGTCAGTCCTGAGGACATGAGCTTGGTTGTCTTTGCAGTTCAATGTGCACACCATATGAAAGGCTAGAGATTTGAGTCTTCCCAATGAAAAAACAAGCTCTCCACTTTTCAGTGTTGGATGCTTCAAAAGGTAAGTAAAAGTGGTTTCAAGACATATTTTTTCCCTTCCCATAATCTTTCATCTTGTTTGTCCACCTAGGAGTACAAAGACAGTCTGAAAATCACCCTTCTTGCACTTGACATTCTGCCAAACAGTGTCGGGCAGAGATTGGCTCCTTCAAACTATATCTGCGCACACACGCTAAGATTTCTTTAGTGTTCTTAGAGACACAAAATAACCTGAGGTATCAAAGTGGAAAAGAGTCATTTTTCTATCACCTTGCCTTGTCATGCAATGAAAAGCAGGAAGCAATACTAGAGGCAAGACAGAGCTGTCATATATACTGCCTGCAGCCATCTTTGTAACAGGAGGATCTAGCACATTTCCAAAGCTTCTTATGAAACACGGAGGTAAAGCTTTGTCTTTATTCTGCTGTTGGTTCTGTTCAAACCTGTTCAAGGTTGTATACAACCTAGGGCTACCCAGATTGTATACAACCTAGGGCTACCCAGATTGTATAATTCCAAGTCTCTGCTGACTAAGGACTATTGCTTGTAACAACAATTTCTGTCCACTTGGCTGCCTGCTCTTTGTCTTTCCCCCAATTATGAACCTCCCTAAAGGAGAAAAACTTCTGTCTCAGGCTTAATATCCATCACTGGAAGTTTTTACATTAGGAGGAAAGTGGCTTAGACATGAAGAGACTAATCATATGTGGAAAAGCCTTTCTGAGGCAATTAGAATAATGAAACTTAAGCAGTACTTTATCTACTTCCTCATTACATTGATACTTAACAGGCTTATTCAAACTGGGACAAAGTCCCCAAGCAGTCTATGGAATCACTTTTAGGATACAGTGAGAAATAAGCTTTTCTTCTGACTAGAAGTTAAGCATCAGCTGACACGAACTAGTTGAGATTTCATAAATGCTTGCCACCAATGGATGGGTACTAAGCACATTTAAGATTCTGATCTGACCTTAGGATATAAATCTGGTTCTCATTTACCAAAGAGAGGTCTGTGAATAATAAAGGCAGTCCCCAACTACGCAGGATACTGTCAGTGCATAAGAAACAACGTAGACAATCTCATTTACCCAGAAAGAGTCCTTGGCACTTGCTGAGTTCTGTCTAGATAATTAAGATCAATTAGAATATTCTAATGTTACACTATTGACAGCACCTGGAAAGCTGATAGAAAATATAACACATGCCATGATTTTGCTTACCCATGCTGTAGATTCTGTGCCATGATTGGCAATCTGACAGGAATCACTCTTCGGTAAAGCCAAGTCCAATCTGTTCAATAATTCATTGGTTTTGCTATGAAGAAATCCAATCCAAATAGAATTGTTAGCATTTCCATAAAAATAAATGCATTTTTTTTATTGCATCCCTGGAATCTAGCCGAGACATTTTATCATGTGCAGACTTAAAAATATCACAGGTGGAACAGAGGGTTACAGAGACAGAATGAAAAGGGACAAAGGATCAGAGCCTATGTTACGGATATTTGCTGGGAAGACTTTTTAAGTGAACAATTCTTATTATTTATATATTTATGCACCTCCTGTATGAACATACGATGAAAAAGTTGGGGCTGTTCAACCTGGAGAAGAGAAGGCTGCATGGAGACTTCATAGCAGCCTTCCAATATCTGAAGGGGGCCTACAGGGATGCTGAGGAGGGACTCTTCATGAGGGACTGTAGTGAGAGCACAAGGGGTGATGGGTTCAAGCTTAAACAAGGGAAGTTTAGATTGGGTCTGAGGAAGAAATTCTATAGTGTAAGGGCAGTGAGGCACTGGAATGGGTTGCCCAGGGAAGTTGCGAACGCTCCATGGCGGGTGGGTTGGACATAGCCTTGGGTGGCATGGTTTAGTGTGAGGTGTCCCTGCCCATGGCAGGGGGCTTGGAACTACATGATCTTAAGGTCCTTTCCAGCCCTAACTATTCTGTGATTCTATGAATCTATTTATGGTTTGCAGTGGCTACGCTTTCTTTCCCCATTGTAAAGCATTTAAAACACAGACTCATACTATTAGACTTAACCAGGATGCAGCTGCTTCACTGAATTGTTGTAAATACTTCTACCAGATTTGTAAATCTCAGATAAGTTATTTAAAATATTATTTTAAGGATATTTTCTTCATGCTTAATACAATGCAAACTTACAACAGTTTTCTTAATTAAGCAGAAAGACTGAAGCATTTTGTAGCACTGAAAAAAAATGCTTGCCTTTAGTTGAAGCAGAATTGCACAATTAAACAGGATTTTCAAAGTAGCATTGATTTGTTCACAGTTTTAATCAAGTACAGTTAAATAAAGTCACTAACAGCAGCAAAACCAAATGTCAAGAATAGGAGTTTCAGTGCCATGATCAGGAACCAGTTTGCAAACCTGCAGTCCCAGGCATGTCTATTCAAGTCATCGCTCACTCAAAGCAATAGAATTAGAGGAAAGAGGAAACTTTATTTCTACATACAGCTTTGGAAAGCATGAAGATACTGAATTGAGAGTAGAAAGAGTGCTTCAAAAGGCATTTGACACAAAGATTTACTCTGCTACCAGCACAACCTGCTAGCTTTGGCTGGTGGAGAAGATGTTGCTACCAAAGATAGCTGCTTAACCTTGGAGAAAAAGACCTGGCCTATGAGTGATGATGACTAACTGCTGAAACAGACTTGCTGGGAAGAATTTTAAGTGAACAATTCTTATTATTTATATATTTATGCACCTCCTATATGAACATAGGATGAGAAAGTTGGGGCTGTTCAACCTGGAGAAGAGAAGGCTGCATGGAGACCTCATAGTAGCCTTCTAGTCTCTGAAGGGGGCCTATAGGGATGCTGGGGAGGGACTTTTCATTAGGGACTGTGGTGAGAAGACAAGGGGTAATGGGTTGAAAAAGTGTGCTTTTTTCTTTCACTTCCTGATCTCAAAAGGTGAGTAGATGCATTTTTGGAAAATGTCCTGCTGGTCAGTGGGTGACTTTTCACTTGAGAAGTTGGGAAAAAGAACAGGAACCCACATGCTCTCCGCTACTGTATACAACACAAAACCATGTAACCAGTTCAGGTACAGTACTTGATCAGGCTGTAGCAAACCATGCTTTTAGAGTCTCAGCATTCCCAGTTCACTCCCTTCTTTCCATTACCTGGACATCAGCCAACGTACAATGCAGAAAGAATCAAGTGAAGCATAAGATTCCCTTATATACAAAGCATATCAAAGCTAAATAAATTAATAGTTTTCTTAACCAAGCATAAAGTTCATATATTTTTTTATATGAAACATGAGTGGTTAAGTAGTGAGATTGCACAGAACAATTTTAGTAACTTGAGGTTTTACATTACAGATTTCTTGTTGCTCTACCTATGCTAAAATAATTTATATCTACATCAGAAAGAGTAAGAACTCCTACAGAAAGTCTGGAATATATTTGAGAAGGTTGAAGCTCTGTGAAGAAATATCTGGCAACTTGGAGGTATACCTGGATGTTCTAATTCCTTATGGATGGCAAAAGAATGACATGGGGTATGTAGGAGTTCTCATTATTTGCGTAAAAAGAGGTGGAAGCTTAAGACGCTGCATTTTCCAGATCAGCACACTGACAGATGAAAAACTAACTCAGTTTCAGTATTAGAAAAGATGATTACAAGAGTAGAAGCAAATAAAATTTCTCTGCAAGACTGTACACTGCCTTTGAATACAGAAATCACCTTACTATACCAATTAAGTAATATATTAGTAAAGTGTCCCTGTCACAAGAAAGGGACTCAGGTTTCTGAACCTGTCTAAAGACAAACTCAGTCAAGTCAGTCGTGTATGTTAATTCCTTGTGTAGCATCTCTATAGAAACCCAGCAATGCATCTGGAGTTGTCAGACTATCAAAATACTGTCTGAGTGGTGTTTTTCATAATATTAAACCTATAATCATAACAATGCAGAGCACAGCATAAGCCATGCTGCAGGGAAAGGGGGAAGTTGGAGATGACAGTCCAATTAATGTTTCAGAGAGGAAAGTATTACTCCAGAAGGAAATCAGCATATCAAAGTGTCCATAGGTGTTCTGCATTCAGAGTTGGAGCAACATCTCGTTTGCTTGCTAAAACTTCAAGGGCTAATCAAAGATGCTAATTAAATATGTTCCTCTAAACTAATTAATATTAAGGAAAGAAGAACATGAGCTGGAGAAATTAATTTGAAAACAGCAGAATCCTGATACCTTTCAAAACTAGCTAAGAAAAAGGAGACCCGAAATTTAGACAAAGATGGCAGCATCCTAACAGGCTGCTAACCTGAGCTCTGACTACACTTAAGCACCAGGCTGAAAGGAAGAGAGCCATTCAGAAACACTGGTTAAGCTGGAGCAATCTTATGGTCTTTTGTCTTCTCAGTAGCCCTGTTTCCCATTATACCATTGCGAACAAGCCTTTTGCTCTGCTAATTAAAATAGGCTACTCCCATACTGATACACTTAGTAGCACCCAGCAATGCTTTTAGCATGGGAACTCAGCCATCTATATTGTGATAACAGTTCCTGGAATAGTTTTGACCCATTTCAAAGAGCACTTTAACAAGTAACTCCTGGCTCCTGTTCTCGAATGAGGATCAACCACAATTAACTCCAAACAGGCACTTTGGATGCAACTGCCCCATTTTTGGGGACGTGAATAAAGACATGGGCTCAGGCCCCAGTGTCTTCTTCCACCGAAGAGTTGCACAGCACTGATTGCTAAGCAGTGCATGCCATTTGAGATTTTATTTCTCAGTACAAAGATGTAAAGAAAAGAATTTTTTCCGCCTACACATAAAGTTCTTGGGTTTCAGGCTGTTTTACAGACTAACATTAAAAATGCATCAATTAAAAGGGCTTCTTCTAATCTTCATTATTCCTTCTCAACGACACCAGTGGCAGCTAATTCTTTTGGTTAAATTGATGGACCTTAACTATTCTATGATTCTATGATTCTATATTGAAATGCCAGGATATAGAAAAATATACTGGCTTTTATGCCAGTGCTTTTGAAAATAAAAGCAGCACAGTACTGTTGCATATATCATAAATCTATTTATTTCTCTTGACAATTTTTTAAAGATAATGGCCACACTTATTAGCACTGAACACAAGACAGCTCCTTGTTTTCTCAAGCTGCAGGATCTCCAGCAATTCTACTCTAATGAACGTCCACAAGCATGAGAAGAGCTATTCGGAAACAATAATAAAAAGTACAAATAAAGAATCCCAAGCCAGGTAAATTATTATAGCAGTTTCAGAGAGAAGACAACATGAGTAGCTGCAAAAACAATAGAAGTAGTATCTAGTGCTGAATGACATGGACACATTACCTTCCAAATCCATTGTCAGTTAGCAATACTAAAGTGACATTTCATCATTTTCTTCCAATTCAGCTAAAAAAACTAAGAACTGTGCATAACGCATACATGTTAATTTCACGTATCTGCCCAGAAGTTTCATAATGGCTTTGAAACAATAGCAAAAAAAAAAAAAAAACCAAAATAAACCCCAAGCTGAATTTCATTCAAGACACATCTTTTTGCAGCACCAGCAAACGTATCTACACTTCTTCCCACTTTAACATACTTAATTGGCTAAACACAACAACTTCCTCAAATTTTGCAGGAATTTAGCTCAGCTGCTTAACACGACTAAAGCCTACCCAAAAGAAAAGCTACCCTTTATTTCAGTAAGGTACATGGTGGCTGCGTTCTTACTGATGCCCTTGGTCCTTCCTCAGCAAGAGGAATTGTCATACACATCCTGATCAGCCCCGATCAGGCACTTGCTATGTACTACAGCCAGCCTGGCTAGTACTAGGGCCATTGGTGCTCCTTTGCCTAACAAAATCAGATGTTAAAATACAAGAAGATCCTGAAGCCATTGAAAAGATTGATGAGATTGTGACCCATTTATGCAGTTTTCCCACAGATTCTGATTTGGGAGATGGAGAAAGACACTTCAGAGGGAGGTATACTTGGGATTTTCAGTAACGAAAATCATTTGTTAAAGTGGGAAATGAAGCTAGGGAATCCATAATACAATTCATAAAAATAATCCCACAAAAGGTACATAATTCAAAATTAAGCTATAAGCAAGCTGAAAGTAGGCTGAGTAGGGACACCAATGCCTTTTGATGGCATACAGTTATACATTCCTCCTCTCACATCCTGTCTGCAGGGATTTATCACAGCAAGAAGTTTGCAAGGTTTAAATGAGTTAGAAGGCTACAAGCAATTGCCATGTTTCCATAGCAGGGCCATGACAAGGGGCAAGGTTGTAAAGACATCTCCATCTTTCAGCAAGAAATGTGCCTTTAACTCTACATGGATTCTGGTTTTCTTGCACCTTAACTTGAATCCATGCCTGCAGGACAAAGCCCAGTTTTGGATAAGAATTAAAAAACAAACAACAGCCATGTGCAAAGTTCCCAGTGTGAACTGATGTCCATTCTTTGGTGTGCATGTGAGTGGGGGATTCATCTTTTGCTGGAAGCTATAAGGTGAAAAATTACAATATGACATAATTAATCCATTAAATTACTGCATGACGTTGATGGCTCCCCTGCAATGCCCTTGACTGGGAAGAAAGGCCATCCTCTGGGTATTTAGCTCACTTTCTTTCCAATATAAACCCTTCCAGAAGCCACATACCAAGTTTAATGCAGCATTCATGGCCTTCAGTGGGAGTAAAGCACAAGCACAGTCAGGAGGACTTGGACATATCTAATTATAGAGATCAAAACTGTGCTATCTTTAGCTGGTAGGCTTTCTTGTCTGCAACTTCTTGAGCATGTGTTCCTGTTCTTGGGGATAAGTACAAAAAACTGTGGCAGTACTTCATTTTAGGTATAAAGCTTCAAGAAAGTATAAAAATAGGTTTAAAAAAAAATCTCAGCAGAATTATTTTTGTCACTTCTTACCCACACCCAAACCTAACCTTTCCTGTCAACCCACTTGCTTTTTTTTTTCCTCTGGCTGAATGAAATAATACAGCTAAGCTATTCTTTTCTCCCACCAACTCATCCAATATTCTTCAATGCTATTTTAGCTGTAAGTTTAATTTATTATCTCAAGTAATAAGCATAAATTCAGTTTCAAGGAAAATGCAGTTTTGTGTAAGTCTGTTGCATAGATCTTCCATTCTGTGTGCTCCATCTGCATGTGCAATCTGCTTCTATATTTTCAGCCAGCTTGCATGGGCAGAATAATGCATACAATTAGAAAGCAACCTCACAGGCATTCAATAAACTGCCTTCATTATTACACTCAAGAGAGTCCCTTTGGATGTCTATAAAAGCCTAGTTTTCTGCCTGTTAGCTAAATAATTGACAATGCTTAAAATAATAAGGAGCAAATGAACAAACCGAAGACCATTGTGGTGAAAAGAAGCAAACAAAAGATTCTCAAGGCTGCGAACCCTTTTTGTGCAAGCTCTCTTTCATTCTCTCCAGCAGTCTATATTAAAAGTCTGGTCAGGTTTTCACTTGCACTTCTGTGGGGAAATTTGTTACTAGCCTGCTGTTTGAACCACACATCATAGGGGACTGAAAACTAGCAAGGACACCAGTATTTATCCCGTGAAAATAGATTAAAAAGAAATATAAAAATTCTGGTGTGATTCAGGTTTTATTTTCTTGCATTTTATGGCTTTTGAGAAAACCGCTTTGGCAAGTAGTTGTGTATCAGCTTGGTTTGGTGAACCTTCTGCATTGTGCTCAGAATACACACTTAGAGGCACTCTGGCAAGTTCTGTTTCCAGTCCCAGATTCTGAGAACATATTGAGTGCACACATGTACCTGAGTGCAGCAGTGCTGGAAAATTTTACAGGAGTACAATCTCCACAAAAACCAGAGCCATGAACATGTAACAAAGGGAAGGATGAAGTGACATAATAGCCATGGTGTACTATTAAAAAGTAACCCTATGTTCTAGGCTGCTTTTCTCATATAAACAGGTAGATGGCTATTAGGAAAGTAGCGGACCCCTTCCAATACTACAGTTACTGGGAAGTCAAATCTAAATTAAATAAAAGCACCTTACTAAAGAGCTAGGCTAAAACCACATGGTGAGACATGCTGCAGTTCAGGCACAGATACAGCGTGGACAGCAAGTCACAGAGAAAAGCAAGGCGTGAGTGAGTTAGCAATCTCTCATTACTGTTTAAATTGCAATTTTTGTGTCTCATCTAAAGAGGGATGCCCTGAAACATCCTGGGCCAGCCATCTAACTTATTCTTTGTTCCCACTTGGAAAGACAGACAGTTAGTCCTTTCCTCACCAGGATTAGCAATTGCAAACTAAGGATTACACAGCCATTTATTACCTTTGAATGCAGTCTGACAGAAATGCAGTCTCTGCCACAAGCCATCAATGTAAAATACATTTAAGACACCACTGCTCAGTAGTAAGGGCTCCATTTCATGTGTAAGCAGTTTATGGTAGAAAAGGGGACAAATACTCATTTTCTAGATCTGGCATCTGAAAAGGCAGAACCACAGCAATAACACAAATCACTCAAGTGCTTCCCCTCTGTTAACAGAAACTAGTCATGCAGCAGTTCCCCCAGCCCAAAGTCTGTTCCTGTGTGCTCTTCAGGCTGTTTATACACAGCTGCTTTAAGAGGTACTTTGTAAGTTTTGTCCATTTTTGTCACCTGAGTCTGAGTCCACCTGGGTCAAAGGAACTAGAGGAGCTGCTGATACTAAACCACAGCATTCTATATGCATGCTTAAAACTCATTCTCACGAGACATAAACACATACCCAAGCAACTGTAACAACAGATAACAGGTGACTTCCAAGGGCTAGTTGTACACAAAGAAGCTAACAAAGCTCCCAACTAATAGGAAGTGACTGTATTCTGAAGAGAGTGGACAACACTGTAGACAATTTTCCCTTTTGGCATTTACTTACTTCATGTTACACCCTTGGAAAGGTGATTTCAGAGAGATGTTCTTGGGTTTAATGGTGACAGAAATTTAATCAGAACAACAAACTCCTGGGCAGCATCGTACTTTATTGCCAGAGTATGTTAATGACATGAGAATCTTAATTGCCTTTCCTTATCAAATAGAAGTGGCATTTCATAAAGGAGAGGTACTGATTGGGCTGTACCCCATGGAGCCCGATACAGCTAGAGGTGGTGATCAATTTTAAAAGGTTTCTCAGCTAATGAGACTGCTGGTAGGCATTGATCTCCTCAGGAAAATTGTGATGTTGCAGCTGCAGATGCATACAGAGGATGAGCTAACAAGGCAGCTTATCTTTTGAAACGGCTCCACAGGACACGACTTTGCAGAGGTCGCTGATTTATATGCAGTACATGACCTTCCTTTACCTCTCTCCCAGCAAGCATGGGAGGAGATCAAAATACTCTAGCAGAGGCAGCAAGGAAAAGGCCATAGCCTCATATTTGTTCTCTTTGCCTCTAGACATAGGATCCTAAATGATGGAAGTAATAAGCTACTCATTTTTGCATAGTAGGCTGTCCTGGGTTTTGCAGTAGCAGTCATTTTTCTCCTTCTTGGTAGCTGGTACAGTGCTGTGGTTTTGACTTTCAGCCTGGGAACAGCATGGATAACACTGACAGTTTCAGTTGTTGTTCAGTAATGTTAAGTCTGACCATGGACTTTCTGAGTCTCATGATCTGTCAGAGAGGAGGGGAAGCCAGGAGGAAGCAGAGACAGGATACCTGATCCAAGCTAGCCAAGGAGGCATTCCATACCACAGCACGTCATGCCCACTATATAAACTGGAGCAGTTACCCAGAATCATAGAATCATAGAATAATTAGGGTTGGAAAGGACCTCAAGATCATCTAGTTCCAAGCTCTCTGCCATGGGCAGGGACACATCCCACTAAACCATGCCACCCAAGGCTATGTCCAACCTGGCCTTGAACACCGCCAGTGATGGAGCATTCACAACTTC
>JASSUY010006041.1:0-12614 GCA_032466535.1 Forpus xanthops | reverse complement strand
TTTTGATGCAGCCCAGGATACAGTTGGCTTTCTGGGCTGCAAGAGCACACTGCCAGCTCATGTTCATTCTCTCATCAGCCAACACTCCCAAGTCCTTCTCCACAGGGCTGCTCTGTATCTCATCTCTGCCCAACCTGTAGCTGTGCCTGGGATTGCTCCGACCCAGGTGGAGGACCTTGAAGGGTTAGATCACTGCTTGGGTCAGGATGGGTATTGGTCTGTGGGTGGTGTGTGGTTGTATTCTCTTGCCTTGTTGTTTCCCTTATCATTATTATTATTGGTGGTAGCAGCTTTGGTTTACGTTATACCTTAGTTACTGGACTGTTTTTATCTCAACCCGTGGGAGTTACATTTTTTTTTGATTCTCCTCCGCATCCCTTTGGGAGCGGGGCAGAGGAAAGGAAGGAGCAAGTGAACGGGTGCATGGTACTGAGTTACCAGCTGGGCTTAAACCATGACAGTTCTTTTTGGAGCCCAAAGTGGGGCACAAAGGGTTGAGATAATGACAGATTTGACCAGTGTGTGTCTAATCATGTTTACAATAAGCATTCTTTTTTTTCAGATTAATAGTCACTCGTCACAATGTTGATGTATTGGCTCTCAAAATTGTTGCTCTTGATCTCACAGTTTCAGCATATCGTACATTAGTTAAAGCTGGCATTTGCTGTGTTAGTGTTTATCGGTTGAGGGCCTTGGGCTAAGGTTCTTGTTTCACTGTACTTTATGGAAATCACTTGCAATACAATAGAATCATTGATCATGAAACTGATCTGGTTTCCGCTTCCAGTGTGGTCACCACTTCTATACTTTGGGAGGTACATAACAGACGAGTATAGCAATTACACATATTTTTTCCCCTCTTCAGGTGGTCATTCTATGAGGGAGACTTTCCCGCACACCTTAGTGACAAGTACAGCAGCTAATGAAACTCTGACTACAATAGATAATGCAGCTACTCCAAGCACAGCAGCTACACCAACCCCAGTGACAAGTACAGTAGCTACTCAAAATCTGACTGCAGCAGACAGTGCAGCTACTCCAGCTCCAAGCACAGCAGCTACACCAGCCTCAGTGGAGAGCATCACTGAGAGTTCTGAAAGTGCTGAATAGCCTTTGGGTACCCTTGAGACCTGCCTGCTGATTGTGATGGGGATCACCGTGTTGGCACACAGAGTGTGTTTTATCCATGACCATTTTGTCTGATCTCGAAAGATAAGCAGAGTTGCGTTTGGGTCTTGTCTAGGATTAGACGACAGTATAGGACCAAGAGATTTTCCCCAAGGCCGGACAGTCATGACAGGTAGGGTGTCTGGGACAGTATGGGTGAGTATCTAGTTCACTGGGCCCCTCCAGTGCTTTGGAAGCATCGGAGATGGAAGGCAGCTGTATGGAGTCCCCAACAACAAGCTGCAGAAACTGCTGAAGGGGAGGGTGAATTACTTTGAGCCTGGTAGGCCCACGACACTTCACGCCATGAGGACAGAGATGCAACATACAGACGGACTCATGATCGAGGGGTGGACTTAGCAGTGGACACTATTGCCTAGGTTATTCACAAGTGTTAAATATGCGCTGCAATTAAGCAAGCTAAATGGTTAAGCCTCTTTGGTATGGAGGACAATGGCTGAAGTACAAAAATGGGGAGGCCTGGCAGACTGACTATATCACATCCTCTCTCCCGCCCCAAAAGACTGCTACAAGAGATGGCGCTCGATGTGATGGATTGGATGGACTCAGCAGCTTTACAGGGATTGGTCCACGCACTAAGGAATGATCTCTCTCTCTCTGTGGATATATATATGTATGTATATAAGAGTGACGGTATATTGAAAATGGGGGATCTGAGCATGACGTGAATAGTATGGAATAAGGGGTGGATACTGTCCTGGGTTTTGCAGTAGCAGTCATTTTTCTCCTTCTTAGTAGCTGGTGCAGTGCTGTGGTTTTGACTTTCAGCCTGGGAACAGCGCTGGTAACACTGACAGTTTTAGTTGTTGCTAAGGAATGCTTAGTCTGACCATGGACTTTCTGAGTCTCATGCTCTGCCAGGGAGGAGGGGAAGCCAGGAGGAAGCAGAGACAGGGCACCTGATCCAAGCTAGCCAAAGAGGCATTCCATACCACAGCACGTCATGCCCACTATATAAACTGGGGCAGTTACCCAGAAGGGTTAGATCACTGCTCGGGTCAGGCTGGGTATTGGTCTGCGGGTGATGAGTGGTTGTATTATCTTGCCTTGTTCCCCTTACCATTATTATTATTGGTGGTAGCAGCAGTGGTTTGTGTTATACCTCAGTTATTGGACTGTTCTTATCTCAACCCGTGGGAGTTACATTCTTTTGATTCCCCATCTCTTTGGGAGCAGGGCGGAGGAAGAGAGGGGAGTGAGTGAATGGCCGCGTGGTACTGAGTTACCAGCTGGGCTTAAACCACAATATAGGCAAAAGCACATCTTTAAATATCAAGCACTTCTATGTGAACGTCTAATAACTTTCAGTACTTCAGTGGAGTTACTTTACAAAATCTGAGATGTCACACAGTATCTTTCCATTACTTCTAGATGTGCTCTATAAAGCCAGTATTTCTTAGCAATATAATCTCGACAATGTCCAGTGGTAAAGACTCCTATTCCTGGGCCCACCAGAGGTCATCCTTCAGACCAGGGAAGGCACTAGTGTCACTGTACAGCATGGGAGGCATTTGTTTAACCAAAACTGCATTCACTGTAGGTAGAATTTCAGCTCACTGACTCCAGGTGCAGTATGTGCAGGGCCCTCATGTTGTGTGTTCAAGACATGATATGTACAAATAATCTTCTGATAGCTGAACATAATCTCGAGCAAAGGAGCTCAACAAGACATCTTTACCTTCAGTTGCACCAGCCAGTTTGGTTTCCTAAGATGACACTAACTGAATGCTCACTAATTCCTAAATCAGGGGACAGAACAGCTGTCAAGCTCCTTCTCTGTGTCCAGGTACCTTCTGCACCAGCTGGGGACCAACCGACTGCCCACAGGAAGTTTTTTTCAGATGGTTTGGGCCTGCTTTTGGGAGAACCAAGCTTGCTTTTAACAGAAAAAATGCTGATCAGCAGAATTCATTTCACCCTAAGCAAAAAAATGTATTAAGTGAAGGTGAAGGACAGCAAGAGATATGTCTGTGCATAACTGAATAAGATTTAAAACAAAAAAAACGTTTAAATGGGAAACTGACAATCCCTTCAGGAAAAAGCAAGTCCCATAACTGAGGATCCTGCAATGAAAAGATCTGATGAGTTCGTTATTGAGTTAGGCTCAAAGAGCATGAAGGTGTCTGGTCTGCAAATAACAGATCTAAAGTTGCGCAGGGTCTTCAGAAATCCTGAGGAATCCAGGTGTGTAGGAAATCTACACTGGGACAAACAGAGGACAAACAGCAGGCAAAATACCAGTATCTACAGACAAACTTTGGCAATGTATTTAAGGAAAGCGCTGTACCTAAAGCCAAATGGGAAGAAACAAAAGGAAAAAGTCAAGAAAGGCAGAGATCAGCAAGAAAGCACTAAAATGTCTATACATTAAAGAAAAGTCTGGGCAAATGATGGAAAGAACTGGAGCTACTAGCATGGGACAAAACTGACTCCTTTAAAGGTCACAGAGAAGGAAAGAGTAATCAATCATGCTATGAACACAGGTGAGCAATTTCAGGAGCTAAAGATAAAAAAAGGTAAAGGTGACTAAGCAGCTTTGTGTGTTAATTATGTGATAGAATCGGTCTGGATCAGTTAAAACTAAACAAATAGGGTAGAGTGAACTGGCAGGGCAGGAATTTCACTGCCAATGGAATTAATTATAACAGAAAGTTGAACTATATCTAAATCTGACATTAAGGAGGTATTCTTAGGAAGTAGGTCTTCACAGCAGATCTTTACATTTAAGCTGTAGGACCATGCTAAATATAGGAAGTCCTCATTATTTTCATGTGGGTTGGATTTCTTTACTAGTCACTAAAATAAATGTGCAATTTAGATCCCATTTTGATAATTAGTGTTAGATTGAATGATCATATATTGATTCAGTTAGAGAAAGAAACCACAAAGTCATTCTATAATCCACAGTTTTCATTTCAAAGTGTATGTTTTGAGAAGCTAAATCTACTGAACCAATTTTCTCACAGAGTAAGGTATGGACAAGGCTTGGAATATTTCACAGAATCAGTGACTGAAGCTTGAAGGGACCTCCGGAAGTCATCTTGTCCAACTTCCTGCTCAAACAGAGCCACCTTAGAACCGGTTGTCCAGAACTTTTGAATATTCCCAGGAATGGAGACTCCACTACCTCCCTGGGCCACCTTTTTCCATTCTTGTTCACCCTCATGGTGAAAAAGTGTTTCCTGAGGCTCAGGAGGAACATCCTGTGGTTCTACTTGTGCCCATTGCCTCTTCCCCTAAAGCCAAAAGTTTCAAGTCAAAAGGTGAAAAAACAGCAACAGAAGCCAAAACCTCCCTGAGTCCCAAACTGGAAAAAAGCAAACAAATAATAAATAAAATAAAATACTAACCCCACCCAAACCAGAAGGACAAGTAGACGAAGAGTTTTAGGTAATAAGTTTCAGATTTTACTTACTAAGATCGATCTTCAAGGAACATCTCTTTTCTTTGCATTTCTTGCTGCCTTTTCTTAACTTCAAGTCTCTCTGCCTATAGCATTAAAACCAGGAAAACAGAACTGAGATTTTAGTAAGCCAGAAACAAGCATTAATTATTTTAATTTAAGAATTTCAATATTATGATTTTTTTTTTTTTTTAACAGCTATAGCAGCAGTTGGGTACAGAAGTGACCCAATCTGAGATTTAAAACTATTCAAGTAAGACCAAACAGCTCCTAGTCATGAGACCAGTCTGAAAAACAAAAGCACAAGGTCCAGTGGTAAGAGCAGTCAAAAGGCAGCTCACTGTATTAAAAGTACAAATCAGAAGTGCCAAACTCGGATTTCAGCCCTGCTGTATTTTGAGCAGAAGCTCCCTCACTGCAGTTGGTGGGGAGGATGCTCCAACAGGAGCTCCTGCCCAAGGTTCACAAATAGCACATAGAGCAAACTGCAACCTTGGACTGTCACTGCTCATCACCTACACTGAGAATGAAAAAATAAGTAATTGTATGGTAACCCAGCAACCAGGCATTGCTCTAAAGAAAGCACCCTGGAAATTTCAGACAATGACTTGCAGAGAAGAGAAGGGAGGTGTAAGTGGGAATGGCCCGTTTGGTCAGAGCACCACATTAAGGACAGGACACTGTACCTGGGTGGAGGTTTTGTGCAGGGCCAGATAGAATGGGGTGGGTGCTCATGAAAAGGAAAAAGTAGTGCTAGTAATGAGGCTATAACTCCCACCCCCATCATTTTCTTCTTGTTCTGCAATCAATAACATTTCAGTAAAATTACAGTTCTACTGGCAGTTACTCAATTACTTTGCCTTCAGTGATTTCAGGGTGAGCATTTTTTAATTGGATAAAGAATGACTGTCTGGAAGAGATTTGCAAAACAAGTGCAAATTCCTCCTTGGCATGAATTGAATTAAGACAAAAAAATCCTGTCAGATGTCTGCAGATGGGAAAAGAGCCACTACGCTCTGCAACAATAGAAACTGTTGGAAGGCAAAGGACTTGTTATTTAGAAAAAAAGCAATGGGAAAATAAACAAAAGGAAGAAGATAAATCTCAGAATAAGATGTCCCATTGCTCAGTCATTTGTCATGCTGAGACAGTGGTAGTACTGATGCAATTCAAAAAAAGTCAAACTAAAGTAAGGGGTTTCACTCCACAATGTAGGTTAATTTTGCCAGTATTCAATGGACATCTTGTTTGCTCCTACTCAGACAGATGACTTTTTTAGGCAAAAGGCTCCTACCCATCTGTGCAATTTAACAATTTACAAGAAAAAAAAAAGCAGAGGAAGAAAGGAAATCTGACAGCGTCTATTATTATCAAAAGCGATGTTGCTACCCTCACAACAACAGTAATAGCCGCCAGGCTTTTCCCCAACACATTTCAACATAGCAAGGTGACACCTTCAACTCTGAAAACAACATTTGATGTGGGATCCACCATCATATTGCAAGGCTCCTGAAAGTTCAAACCCAGAGTTCAACAGAGATGCTGTGGTCTAGCTCCTAGCTAGAACATGACAGTGATGTTAACTTTGAACAGTTCTTCAATATCACCTCCACCTCACAGTAGACAAAAATGAAGGAAATACCCTACAGCTATTCAGAATGGTGCCTGAAGAAAACTCCAGTATTTTGAAATTATTTACTTGTTGCTGGTGTGATTGTTTTCTCCTCTGGAGGTTTATTCTGGGACCCCTGCTTAGGACAGACAATGGGACTGGGACATTCTCTAGCTAATGATAATCTATCAATAGACGTTGCCAAAGTACTCCACATTTGGCACAGTCTTCAAAAACAAAGCCAAGAGCAGAACAGCTGTGATATTGAAGGTAAACATGTTGAAAAGCATTAGCAGAAGGTCTGTAAAGTGCCTGGTTTTAACAAATCCCCGAAAAAGGCCTTTCATGCTGATTAACACAGTCAAATTAAAGAGCACATGATCCGATAAAGAATAAAATGAAATTACAGCTTATTCTAAATAGGACAGTTTCCATCTAAAGATGGCAGGACTGCTGCTATATAATGTAAGAGCAAAAGAAATTTGCACACAGTAGAATTGCACTAAGCCTTTTCACATCTTTTGAATCTTTAAATATTTCATCAAGATTTAGACTATACAAAGAAAGATTAAAAGTAGGGTAACCGGAACAGAGATTGAATGGCAGGAAACAAATATCCAGTGCACTAAGTTATGTTATTTTCTGTACAGAAAAAATTCAGAAAGCTTAAAAAACAAGAGGCCAAATATCACCCACTTGCGTATTTTCTTGGGAGCTTTGACAATCCTTTAACCCAAAGTCAAAGAATCATAGAATCATATAATCAACTATGTTGGAAAAGAGCTTTAAGACCATCAAGTCCAACCATAACCCCGGGAATGCCAAGTCCATCACTAACCACATCACTGGGAGCCTCATCTACATGGTTTTTGAACTCTTCCAAGGATGGTGACTCCACCCCTTCTTTGGGCAGCCTGTTCCAAAGCCTGAACACCCTTTTGGTGAAGAAATATTTCCTAATATCCAGTCTAATGATACAAAGAAAGTGCAATTGCGTCTGATCAAAATCTGTGATGTGAAAGGCTACACAAAAGACATCTAACAGCAGATGTCTGCTAATAATGGGCAAATAATAACAGTGCTACTTCCCAAGTACTCCCACACTTTCTGCAGAATAGACACACATCTCAGCATTAGGGACAAATACAGAAGTAGGGACTTCCCTGCTAGTATTACAATGTCTTTCCAAGATTATTTCAGTGAGCACTGAAACATCACTAGCTTAGGAGAATATCCAAACTCATGTAGCCCAGAGTTATTCTGTGAACAAATAAAAGCAGTCGCAGGACAAGCTCCTGATATGGAGTGCAGGGGATATCAAATCTCATTCACTGCTTCACATGGACACTCGAGTACCAATTCACACAAACTGGTCTTGTGGGGGGACCTCACAGAATAAGGGGGAAGAGTCCACCCTACTCTATGGGAGTTGAAGACAAGGTAGACACCAAGAGTGTTGGTAGTTCAGCACCAAACTTCATGGTTAATGAAAATATGACACAGACAAGCAGGTGGACTTGCACAGATGGTAAGGCAGACCTTCCACATTTGGGTACTGTTTTGGCAGGCACTTAGTTTTGTCTTGGTCACAAAAGGTAATAGGAGAGTGGATACAGCTTTTCTCTGCAAAATCAGCATTAAAGCTGTTTAACATAAACAGATCCTGTGTTTATAAATAGCACTGGCTTATAGTACATCATCTTTTCAATCAAGGAAGAACTGAGCTGGGTACCAGCGCCCATTGTAGTCATTGCACATTAGACCACAGGGCTTCACCATTCACATCTGTTGGCAAAGCAGCTTTCAAGCTGTGAAAGTTTCAGAGGCCCTGCTGATAAAGCTGGCTAGCCATTATCTCCTTTCAGACTGTCAGATGATTTGGGTTTTATTGAATCATAGAATCATAGGATCATAGAATAGTTAAGGTTTGAAAGGACCTCAAGATCACCTAGTTCCAACCCCCTACCACCGGCAGGGACACTTCACACTAGACAATGACTTTGAGCAAAAGGACTGGCCAGCAAGAAATGAAAGCTTGTGCATTTGTAGAAAGGCATGCTCTCCACTGAGTTCCTGCAAGCACAATTGTCTACAGATCTATCACTTCAAAAATCAAGTTCTCCGGCACTAACCAGGGTCTAACGTTGATTGCACAGCACCAGTCCTTTAGGAACCCTTTCTTGTCATACTCAGCTCTTGGGAGCCTTTCACCAGCAGGCAGGGTGAGGCAGCCAAATTGACACCTTTTAGAGGTTTTCCAGCATGCTTTCCTTAAACACAGAGCTAAATTTTTAATATATAAACATTTTCCAAGCAGAAATCATTGTCAGTTCAATCACTATTGTGGAAGACAGGCCAAATAAAGGAATTCAAATTAAGAGTTCCCTTTCATGCTCCTCTGTTTTGTTTGTTTGCTTTGTGGGTATATGCTTGCTTATTCAAATTAAACTGTCTGTTTGGCAAAGATGTTTTGCCATGATGTAGCATTCTCCTTTATAAGAAACTGATAGTTACAGCTTTACTATCTACAACATCTATAAAGATTTTATATTCTGTGGGAGTGAAGGCAGAGAAATTAAAGAGCATGAAAAGAAAACTGATACATCAATATATTTTTTAGGTGTAACTTTAAATTATAGCAGTCTTGCAACATCATGTCAAAAGCTCATGGGCAAACAATATATTTAATAGGAAAATAAAGTATAATTAATCCCCTTTCTACAATTGTTATTGTCACTGCTTCTGGAGCTATACATGAGCTGGTAACTGTTAATGACATTTTCACACGGCAGTATTTATTGCCCCTGTGAGCTATTGGGTATAGGCTTACCCTCAAAGAGCAATGTTAACCACTGAAAGACTGGGAGCAGACTAGCCTTAACTAAAGGCAATTAATGCTACTTTTGTTTGTGGGTGACCTCATAAGCTGTCCAGGAATGATGATTTTTTTAAATTAGGTCTCAGCATTCAGCTTCCGCACAGAAAATAATTTTATTGTTGTGAAGACAAAACCTGCAAACCTGAAATCTCCCTTTCTGTCATCAGTACTGTGCACATCATTATCATGCTCCCTCTCTTTTCCTTATTTATTTAAGTTCCACATTACAATCTCAGGAAATTGAAGTAACAGTTGCCACCAAGGAGACAACAGTTAACTTTTGCAAAGGTTTAGGCAGCACACAGTATAAGATACTTTGTGAGCATAAGTAGGAAAAAACCCACAAAGATACACAAAATAAAACATAATATTTGAAAGTGAGCTACCATTGGTATCAACGTATGGTAAATACTAGAAGGAAAAGTGACCTTACATATTAGCAATACACTTGGGTGTGCAAGCCCCAGAGAGGCTGGAGGGGCATTTGAATTTTAGGGTGAGCTCAGCACAACGCAGATAGACTACACTGACCTCTTCACGACTTGGATTCCTTTTCCACCAAGAGCAGATCTATTTTCTTGTATTCTTCCCATGTGTACAGCAGGCAACTATGGATTTCTATAAGGTCTTTGTGTGATCTGCCACAATCTGATTTTACAGAGAAAGCTCATGCTAAAGTGAACTATTATAATCTGTATACGCAATAACCTGTGTTCCTCTAACCCTAATGTACTCCCTTTCTGCTAGCTCTTCAGGATGGGTGCAACAGAGATACTGGAGTTTCTGAAGTGCCAGAGGAATGCTCAAGCCCCAAAGAACACCATGTCAGGCATCCTTCAGTCATCAACAAAGGAGAACTGGATTTTCTAACTCCTTGATGCAATCCAGGGCTACCATTTAATTTCTGTGTTACACGTTTTTCAGCTAAATCAAGTATCAAGACGTCCTTTGTTTTATAGCTCCAACTCTGCTGCAATCATACTTACCTTTTCTCTCTGCAGTGCTTTCTTTTTCAGGATTTCAGCTTCTTCAGCTTCCTTTTTTGCTCTTATGTGCTCCTCTCTCTTGTGCTGTATTGACATAAACATAGAAAATAATTTTACATACATATGCATACAAGGAACACATAAGATGACTTCACTCCTGTTATAGACATCTTTCAAATAGAAAGTGTGTCTGTGGAAAGTTTCCAGAGTTTTTTCTTATGATGAGACACTGAACAAAGCAGGCCATGCATCAGCTACTCTGATATCAGCTTTAAGATGGCTGAGAAATCTAGGACTTACAAATGGCTATTCATGCAAAGAATCACACAGATGATTGATAACTTCATAGCATTCAAACTTTTTTATAATAGGAACAACATCTCTATATAAGCACTGGATGGGGTGGTATATTGATCAATTAGTTGAGGTGTAGGCAGCATGCCAGATGATACAGGGAGGCATATAAGTAGCTTTACAACCATTATCATTGTACATATGATCTGTGATACGTCTTGCTACATATTTATAGCCAGATTTCTCATTTTTTTTGGTGCAGAACATTTGTTTCTAGTTTTCCACTGCTTCCCTCAGTTTTCATGGCTTTCTTTTGTCAAGCAGTTGTGAGTTCATTTTATAGTCTAATGAAACACTTCATGAAAAGCGAGGGCTTTTGAGTTCTTATAATAAACAAATTTATTCTTCCTGACCTTTTGCTGATATTTGGATTGCATGAGCATCATTTGCTGGTTTTGCCTTACTTGAGCTTCTGATTCTTTTCCACCTTAAAGGAAAAAGAAAAAGGGATAAATTGCATTTTGCATGAGCATTTTAAGTTCAAATACCAGCCATTGCAGAACAGAGCAATATAACAGATTGGATGTATGCATATAGAGGAAATTTTTCATAATTACAGTAGCTGCCTGACATTAAAGAGAACAGATAGGAGACCTTTTCGATCATTTTATCCATCCATCAAAAGCAGTAGCTTGTTATTTACAGAGCATCCACTGCATCATCCATTCTACCAGCAAATAAGTCCTGCAGTAGCTGATCAGTTTACTGAGGAACTATTCCATTTTCAGAAAATCAGTTACGCTTTGCAGGTGAGTCTTCATTTTCAGATCTAGTTCTTGCCGCCTTTGCTCTGTTTGTCATACATACACATATAGATTCAGAAATTTTCTTACCAAAAAGTTTCTTTTTTATCAAGTTTAGGAGCTCGGAGTCTGCCTGCTAATGGAAAGCTATCATTTGAATATCTTCTAAGTAATACCTTGGAGCTTTAGGAAGAATCACCTTTCTGAAATGGAAATCAAAGCCTTTTCCCACAGACTTCTTATTCATATCCAGGTAGCAGAGGGTGCCCTTTCCAAAGGCACAAACTCTCCTTTGAAAACATCTAAACCTTTATCCATAATGTTCAGCCTTCATTTAAACAACAACTAAAACCCCACCACAAACAAACTCAAAGGAAAAACCAACCACACAGAGAAAGTGATAATAAGTCTTAAGGGATGGAGAGAGTGGGTTTAATTCTATTATTTTGTCTACTTTTTACCAAAGTATTTTCTTGCTTTAGGAAAACCAAAAATTGGTGCCTGGTGAGGTGCCTGACATCCTGGGCTGCATCAAATGGAGTGTGAGCAGGTGGAAGGAGGTGATTCTCCTCCTCTACTCTGCCCTGGTGAGATCCCACCTGCAGTGCTGTATTCTGCTCTGAGGCCCTCAACATAAGAACATGTATCTGCTGGAGCAAGCCAAGAGGAGGACGTGAAGATGCTCAGAAGGCTAGAGCACTTCTCCTGTGAAGACAGACTGAGGGTGTTGGACTTGTTCAGCCAGGAGAAGAGAAAGCCCTGGGAGACCCTGGAGCAGTTTCCAGTGCCTAAAGAGGGCCTGCAAAAAATTTGGAGAGGGACTTTATACGAGGGCATGTAGTGACAGGACAAGAGGGAATGGCTTTAAAGTGAAAGGGGGTAGATTTAGAACAGATTTTGGTAAGAAATTTGATACTATGAGGGTGGTGAGACACTGGAAGGAGCTGTCCAGAGAAGTTGTGGATGCCTCATCCCTGGCAGTGTTCAAGGCCAGAGTGAACAGGCCTTTGAGCAACCTGATCTAGTGGAAGGTGTCCTGTGGCAGAGGGGTTTGAGCTAGATGATCTTTAAGCTCCTTTCCAACTAAAACCACTCTATGGTTCTATGAAATGGAAGACAACCATATTATACTAGATCTTTCAGGAGAGATCAATCTTCATTAAAGAAGATTGATCTCTCCTGAAAGAGAGATTATTAATCTCCAATTAATAACGAAAGGTAACTAATTTTTAGGTACTTTTGTGAGGTTCAGTGGATAAGAGATCAGTTCTCTAAGTGTGGCAACTTTTCTGTTGTAGTGGTTTGAGGCTCTCAAACAGTTCTGCTCACTCACTCCCCCCTCTTTCTTCCCCAGCCCCGGGGGATGGGGAGGAGAACCGAAAGAATGCAACTCCCACAGGTTGAGATAAGAACAGTTTAGTAACTAAAGTATAACATAAATCACTACTGC
>JASSUY010006040.1:4969-18339 GCA_032466535.1 Forpus xanthops | reverse complement strand
GTAAGGGTGGTGAGGCACTGCAATGGGTTGCCCAGGGAAGTTGTGAATGCTCCATCGCTGGCAGTGTTCAAGGCTGGATTGGACATAGCCTTGGGTGGCATGGTTTAGTGGGAGGTGTCCCTGCCCCTTGCAGGGGGGTTGGAACTGTATGATCTTAAGGTCCTTTCCAACCCTAACTATTCTATGATTCTATGGCAGTCTTTCCATGCCTCCTTTTGTTCTTTTACTCCGTAGTTTTTGAGCTCTGATTACTTAACTAGAACTAGGAATTAAGAATGGGAAGGGTGCCCTCAATTTAGGTCTAGATCTATAGATTTCCTTATTTTCCCAGCCTTCACACAGCATTGTATTGGTGTTTGCTTTTCTTCTGTTTAAAAAGTTTGCTGATTCTCAGCAGAGAATTTCATCTCACTGTTCACAAAACTGCTTTTGTGTTTCCTTTATTGTGGCAACCTTTTTGGTCCCCAAATTCCATGTGAGTGCAGCAAACACCAATTTTCATTTGATGGAATTCCCCAGTGCCTTGTTGAGTTTATTGTAGCTGATCACTGGGGAAAAGATTTTGGCTGTGATTGACTCCTGTTCTTCGGTTATTTCCAGCCCTAGAGAATTCAGTCTTTTCATTCAGTGTCAGGCATGCTGCACACTTGTCTGGCTTTGATACACCGCTCCATCACCCTTTCTTTAATGTTTAGTCTCCAGGACCTTTGCATATTTTAGTTCTGTCCATGGAATTATTATTTTTTAAGTAATTTTCTTCATTTCTTTCAGACATTGCAAAGTATTTCTGGTGGGTCACACTCAGGAAGCATAACAGAAAAGGCAATGTGAACCTCCATCATTGGTGTTGACATAGTTGGTTTTGGTTCAGAACCAAAGCAATCCATAATTAAATCAAGCTCAAGTGTCACCAGATTGCCAGTGAATGTTTTAATCACTAACAGGTTCCAAAAGGGTGGGGGAAAAAAAGCCTGCTTGAAAGAGTAAACTTTGTTTTCTCCTACTGCTGTATGTGTCTTCATCATGTAAAGCTGTCAATTTAACTTCCCTCTTGAAAATATCCTTATGAAATTAGTTGATAACAAGTGGAGGGTTAAGCTGAAGGAGTATTTAACTACAGCTTGTGATTCCTTTCGTTTTGCCAGGCAGAGAGTCATTAATGAGAAGTGAGATGTTGAAACTCCCTGCATTTTTCACTTATTATCCAGGTCTAACCACAGTTTGTTATTATCTTGCATTCAAAATAAAAGCAGGGCATATAAAAAAGTAGATGTCATGCCGAGCCCAAACAGCATCAAACAAAAAGGCTTCTTTATACTTAAAAGCTTTTCTCTGGTGTTCAGATCAGCCCTTAAAAAAGCATAACAACAATTAATGCCAGGGGGTTTTCTGAGTTACTCTTGATAAGGACACTCTGAAGCAGGAGGAGTTATGGTAGGTAGTGGTGGTGCTTCATTGTTTAAAACACTCATATTCACATGCCTTGGAAATGAAATTTAACCTTTTGCAATGGAGTAAGGTTAGCTTGTTAAAAAAGATGATGTTTTTAAGGTGCTTCATGGTACCATAGCATAATGGTGTAGCAGTCTCTGCTCGGGGAAGGTGCTTCTGCTTGTTGGTTCTTTCAAGGTTAAAGGTATCTATGACCTTTTCTGCCATTATTTATGCAATATTAGAGGGGAGTAGGAATCACCAGTGTTTTGTCAGGAAGTTGTGCTTACAGCCTGAAGATCCTAACAGCTATCAATAGCAGTGAATTCAGTAGGTGGCATAGTTTTAATTGCATGTAAAAGAACCTATTTGGTTTTGCCACTTGGAAAGGCAAGGACTAATTGTTTCCATTTGAGTATTATAACAGCGAGCTTTGGCTTTTGCCTCAGGTGAAAAAATAAGGGGGTTTATTTATTTTTTTAGTGTCTGATGCTTTTACTGATTGCAGTATTTGACATGCAAGAAGGAGGTTCTAGTGATTTCCACTGTGACAATCGGGTTGGACTAGCTGTGAACCCACTTGTAAAAGAAATTAGTGTGGTCTGTGCTATTAGCTACATTGCATGTACTTTTGGCAGCACAAATACAAACCCAGCTATGCCTATATGTGTGCTATTAATGTGTACAGAGATCAAAAGACATTCCAGCCTGGGTTTGTACTTATCATTTACATATTCCTCTTGTTTATAGGGAGAGCTGGGCAATGAGCTGTGCCTTCCCACTGAACTCGTGCTCGAGTCTCCGTGTTCACATGCTTTCTATTCCTGGCAGAATATCTTTAGATGAAGGGTACAAAGTCATCATTAGGAGCTAGGAATTTGGTTTTTGCAAGTCAGAGTAAAATTTGTTCCAGCAAGTCCTACATTGTCTAAAATGCTAATGCACGAGTTTTCAATGAGGCGCTGTTAGTTAAAACGGACCTTGAAATGTGAATCTGATAGTAAAATCTGTAGTGTGTTGGGTTCAAAGGTGCTTTGATGGTGATAGGATCTTTTAAGCGTAGCACAGCCTATAGCTTTCTATGAAGTCTAAGGTACCTGTTGTTCATTATGTTACATAGGGAACTGATGCAAGCTGATATGTGTAAGAGCTGCCATTCATTTAGGGTAAACATAAGAAGCCATTAAAGTGCTATGTAGTAAGATAGCCCTTGAAAGTCTAAGTTGAGGCTAGACCAGACAGGAGCCAGGCTACATGGAGGAAGGAGTTTGATGGTGGAGCAGAAACAAAGACAGAAACTGGGAAATTCATCCCGGGAGAGGGAGTGGGAGGAGAAGAGGATGTTTGAGTGCCATTGATGCAGGAAAAGAGCCAGTGCGGCAGAGGCAGAGGGAGCATGGGCAGGCAACTGAATACCCTTGTAACATGGCCCTGAAAGCAAGCTAGAGGGGAGCCCTTCAGCACAGGCTAGAAGTAGCAGCAGACTGCACTGAGCAAGTGCTGCTTTCCCGCTGTGTTCAGGGAGCAGGATGTATATGGTTTTGAAAATGAAGAGCTTTGCATCAGAGAAATACCTGTCATCAACTTCTCCATGTAAAAGGGAAAAGAATATGTAAAATGCTGAATGTTTGCTACTGCTCTGATCAAAACATAGCATTATTTAGCTCTCTCTCTCCTCCTGTTCCAAAGAACGTATGAGGCTGCTGAAGCAACCTCCTGAGGGCCTTATGGCAAAGCTTGAGAGGTATTTAAGCTCCTGAAGGTGTAAGAGGCATCTAGTAGAGTTTCTTACAAGCGCCCAGGATCCTAACTCTCTCCATGGACGATGCCTGGGTGGCTTAGAGAGAGCCTGTTAAATGACCTCTAGGTCTTTTTGTACTTTGGAAAGAATATGCTCTCATCCTTTAGTCTGAACTGCTTTTGTCTGTGGGCATCCTATGGCTGGTCCCTAGTGATGACAACTACATTGCTCTGCTCTCTCTATTGCTTGTTCATAGAAACAGGCCATGTATTTGTTATAGAACCCCAAACAAGCAGGGCTGTAAGTGGAAGCCCAACTCTAGAATGGCTTTTTAGTTTCACAGTTCTCAGGGGTCTTGATAATAAAAGGAAATAGAACCATTTATTCAGTTTCATGAGTGTTGTGTTGCAGGCCACTTGGGAATGAGGTGCACTAGTGAGGAGTCACATCAGGGAAGTGAGGTCTTTAGCAAGGAACATCAATAACACAAATGTAAACCCAGTGTACTGATATCAACCATTATCAACACAATCAGCATGTCAGTCTTCTGTTTGAATTGTTTATTAGAGTCCATTCTTCTTACTTTCCAGCACTGTCATGTGCAGAAGCCACTCTAGGTTACAGGACTTGGGGTTTGGCTTTTTTATTTCATGTATGCAGCCACATCTTGGCAACTTAAAAATAGCAAATATTTATTCTCAGGAGAAGTGCACAGTATTGTTCCCAGGTAGAATCTATGGAATGCAGTTCTTAAACCGATTTATATGTTTTACCCCAGATAGCCTGTAAGAGTAAGTAGCACCTGGTATTCAGACCAGACAAAACCAGTACAGTCTGGTCCTGTACAAAACCAGTACAGTGTGAATGAAAGCTCATCATCTTTGCAGGAATTCTGAAGTGTTGCCTTGCTCACTGAAAGAGGTATGTCTCATCATTGGTACTTCTAACTGGAAGAATGCGGAATATTCTCTTGCTTCCCCAGATCATTTGTAAGCCCTGCTTTCTGCATAGCTGTGGCATCTCAGTAATTCTGACCATGAAAACATCCACAGGTTCTTCTGTGTTCATCACAGTGGCTGCTGTTTGCCATTTGGATTATATTGCTCAATTTTGAAGGTCACCCTGTGCTTAGCAGTCCCATCAGAGCAAAGTGCTCATGCTGACTTTCTTCCTGACAATGGAGAGCTGTAACTAGCACACAAGAGGAGTCCATCAAAACTTTATCCTCCTCTGAGTATTATTGTATCTGTAAAGATAATATTAATACACACTTCTAATGCTCTATGGATCATTATCTGGCAGTGGACCAAAAACGGCATATAAAACATTAGCAACTAAAAAGGCATACTGATTCCTTTGGGCTTATAAGTGTTTGTTACAAATTGCTACCAAAACAGGCCTGAGCTGATTCACAGAGAATGAAGTAGATTTGGTTCAGTAATGTTTTCAGGTTTCTGAATAAATTATGAATGCATCTTGACTCTTAGAAGGAGCCATTGACATTATGAAATGGTAATGAACAGATCTGCAAGAGCAAAACAGCCTCAGCTGATCATCCTGGTCAAAACCTATTAAGGCCTGATGGAATGAGAAGATTTTTTCCCTCCATGTATAGTCGTGCAACAAGTCATAAGTTGTGGACTTTAGTAATATATTTTCTTCCCAAGCAATAACACAGCAATTAGGAAGTGCTCACTGAGGTAGAAATAATGGTAACTGCTGCACAGATTAGCTTTGCTAAAGGGAGCTCTCAGACATACAGTAAAACAACATATTCCAGGTTCCTGTTGGTGTGTAATTTCTACTTTATTTACTTATCATCTCAGTTAAAGGGGACTCCTGGCAGTAATGAGGCTACATAAGTGCACGTATAATACTATAAGATGTTACAAATTATATAAAAGATAAATCTAATGATTACCTATTATAATGACAGTGCAATCACTGGGGAAATTGTACAGTTCTGAGAAGCCCATGGCTGGCAAAAATACCACTGCGCAGTGTATTCATTATATCTGAGCTTTTGCTCTTTCATGGCTGTTGGTGGGAGATGTGTAATTCACTTGGAAGAGAGCTGTTATACACAGAGGCTCACAAATCTGTCTAATACAGCAGTACTTAGAAGTACTGTGGTGAGTATGAAAACAGCAATCCTGAAAACTTGGAGGGATTTTCTTGCTGGGAATTCGGAGGCTTTGTAACCGCTGTGGTAAAAATGAAGGTAACATGACTGCCAAAATGCATCTCTGATACTGGAGCTGCCTCAAGAAGAACCATGCAGAAATAGCCCACACTGCAAGCTCTGTCACAGGAAAGTACGTTCAAGTCCATCAGTGCCAACTCAGGGAAATGGATGTTAGTATCTCTGAGCCCTAGCAGAGTCTTAATCTTTCAAATCTGCAAGGACTCCAACTCTGGTGCCTCTGGTGTAGAACAGTGAAAGAAATGTCAAAGAGGACTGAGTCATAGATTAAGCGCAGAACATTCAGGATATGTGCTTACAGTAAAACATCAGTACAACAGCGAATGTTAATGAAAATGAATTATAATTAACAAGCACTTCAGAAGTGTCAGGACTTTCTTTTTTCCTCTGTATGCTGGATGATAGTGCCCAAATTCCACCCCCTCCTCTTGCGAAGATGTTTACAGGATTATGCATGTCATGTCAGATGCAAAGGCAATATAGGAAATCGGTTACACAGAGAGGTATGAAGATCCTAGAGGCATTCTGTGCTGAGTAAGTTATGATATTTGTGTAAGTGAAATGTGTGAGAGAGAGCCGAAACTAAGATTTTAATAAGCAAGTGACTGAAGTTAAGCTCTTAAATATGCCAACAGCTGAGCGCTTAGTATTTGTAATATAACTGCTTACTAATTTGGTAAATGGAATACAAATTTACTAACTGTAGCCATGTTGTGTTGTCAAATATTGCCTGGGAAGAAGATGCAGTGATTTGTGGTTTGTGGGTGGTTTTGGTGGTTGGTTTTTAAAGAGAGAACAATGAGGATACCAGCTTTTTCAGTGTTGGTAGACTGCAGTATGGTGTAGATTAGAAGTGACTGCAAACTCCATGAACTTCTTTGAGTAAGCCCTGAAAATGAATGGCAGAGGGGATGGAGGTGTGTTCATGCTCTCTGCTTTACACAGTGATGCTGCAGTGCTTGAAACTGGAGCTAGCATGGGAGGGTGCCAGCAGGATGATAGTCTTCTAGTCTGTGACAGGGTAGGAGTGGGAAATGTTAAACATTTGCCCATGGCAGGGAGGTTGGATCTGGATGGTCTTTAAGGTGCCTTCCAACCTAAACCATTCTGTGATTCTATGATTTAAGGTTGGTATGTTACAGACTTGCAGACGCATTTGACAGAAGAGGAGGGGAATGAAAAGTCAGTGATGGCACAAACATCATGAAGAACGACAGGGACTGGCTTCTCGGAGCTGAAGAGGGAAGTGAACAAAACACATCTGTATTTGAGAATGCTCATTTTATCCAGGGGAAGAATTTACAAGATATTTGTCTGACAGTGAGTTCTTTTCCACCATCCTTATCCTGCTCTGGAAGGTCTAAACTGGGACTAGCTTTTTTCCTTCTGAATATTTCTACAATGAAGGGCACTCAAATAGCATCCTTTAAAGAGTTATCTAGGAACAGCTGCAGTCTTTCAAAAGGAATTTCTGGGGAGGAAAATGAAGGCAGTAGACAACAGGCAGCAGGGCTCACAAGAGAGGAACTGTAATAAGCAATTGAGTAAAACTGCCTATGTTTTGTCTAATAAAGATGTCTATTTAGTTACGCTGAAGAAGTACATGTATTGATAAGGGTATGACCTGAAGCCAGTGAACTTGAGATGCTGTGTCAGGTCTTGCACTGTGTTTGCAAGTTTGACTCCCAGAGAAAACTGAAGTGACATATTCCTGCTCTCATTTACCAATCCCAGTGCTTTGAGATTTCCTTCAAACTGGTCCAGAGTCATCCAGGGAAAGATGGAGAGCTGATATAGTTGTGTCAGCCTGTTCTCCTCAAAAGCCTCTGTTTCTGTTTGCATCATGCAGGCATACATTTATTACTGAAATGCCTGTTTCAAAAACTCTTTTCTTGGGCCAGGACTTAATTACTGCTTTAAAACATGCAGAACCCCCTCTTCTGTAACCAGTCGCTCTTGTAGTATCTTTAGTGTCTTTTCAAGACTCTATATCAAGAACAGTGAGCCAGTTTTTATATGACAGCCAGACTCTTCCAGCAGCTCTTGGTAAGTGATAATGTCTTAAACTGAGAGCAGTGGAGGATTCCCTGGTAGCTTCGTTGCAATGATGCTGTGTGATTGCCAGCTCCTGGCCGAAGCGAGGAAGACACTGTCCTCACCTCCACATCAAGTTTTGCCTGGTTTATGAGGGATAAACTAATCCCCCTTCACGTGTATGTATCTGGTGGTGTGGAACTGTACTATCAAGAAATGTATGTCTTCAATAAGGCATGACAGTTTATCAGTGCTGTAAGCTATAGATTATACCAGCGTACTGGTATAAGAGTGCCTGACTCAGTCTCCCTGTGCTAAATCATGTCAAGATCTGAAATTCACTATTCCATAAAAAAGAGTGTAGGGAGCCAAAGTATCTGTGCACCCAGGTATATATGTGGAGATAGCAAAAAACTAGAAGTCATTTGGAGACTCTTAACAATCCCTGAAGAATCCCCTGGGAGGAAGTTTTTGCCTGGTTAGTATTCCAAGGGAAATGACAGAAGCCCTGTCACTCGGGACATTTACAACCAGACCAGACAAAGCATCTCGGCATTTTAGAGTGGGACACGCTCCTGCCCTAGCAGGACATTATAAATGACTATTAAGTCTTGGGCATCTGTAAGATAAATCCTGCTCAACACAGATATGGCTCAGTTTGTAAAAGCACTATTCACAATTTAGAATACCCTTATTATTCTTCAAGATCAAAGCCCCAAGATGCAAGAGTATAAGTAGTCCTGTATGGAAAGTTTAGGAATTAGAAATAACTTGCATTGTGTAAATCAGATGGCATAATTATTGCTTTTAAATGTTACATTACACTTATGTTTACATTAATTCTTAATAGATCTGATTTTTTTCCCCCCTTCTGAAAACATAATTGGAAACAATATTTTCCCTCTTATTCTAATTAAAATATTTTAATAAATGTTTATTTAGATACTATGTCATGGAAGGTTGCAGCCTTGGCTGCCTAATGTAATGTAAAAATCAATTAGATACAGGAAAATATCTGGGTTTAATTTACAAAGAGGAACTATCTGCCTGATCGCTGCTGGGTAGCAATATCCATAGCGCTTTATATATTAAACCAGTAATGATTAGTATTAATCTTGGACATACTGCAGTATTTACCTATTCATATATTCAAAGGTAATCTATGTCCTTGAACGTAGCTTTTGAGTTGCCATATCATATCATTTCTTTACCACAACGTCTTCTGTAGTGGTTTGAAAGCAATTTCTAACATGCATCATATACTCGAGGTTTATTTGTCTCATGCGGAGATCAGCATGCAAACATCGCTGCATATGTAAAGCCTCATAACTAATTACATGCAAAACAATGCAAAGATCTGAACATTGTGCAGCAATTAATAATATCTCTGCTACTGTAAGTATGCTCCTTTCTCCTCATACTCTCTTTCTCCATGCCCCCCCCCAACCATAAATCATTTCCAACCTGTCAGAATGGATCTGTGCTGGCAGAGAAACAAGGGTAATGTTTCAATTTTCTCCATCTGGGAAGATATTTCCTGTTAGTTTTTCTTCCTCTCTGTAGTTAGTGAATGTACATGAAGAGCTATGTGTAAGATTCCCTGAAATAGAGTGAAGGCAGCATGACCTGTCTCACACTAAATCCCACTAGGTTGCGGGAGATGGGGTAAACTCTTGTCATGTTACTACTACTGGGATGTGTGGCCTGGGATCAGGCTGCCTTCCTGCACCTCCAGTGCAGATGGAAGGATGCTGGCATGCTGGCAGAGGGGCTGGGATTGTGGCTGTAGGCCTGTGAGTCGCTGTACTCTATGCACATCATTCCATTCTCCTCACAGTACAAAATCAATTAAAAATTAATTATAAGGAAAATGCTTCTTTTTCTTCCTAAATATCAGGCATTCCAGCATCTGGCCTTTCAGATCTCTGTCCGTTTTGTGGCTTAGACCGCAAGCTTGGTGGGTTACTGGGTGGGTTTTTTCGCTTCATTTATAAGTATATTATTAATTACTTTAAAAGCCCTATTCCGCATGGGAAAAAGCAATATACTCTCTGAGTGCCAGATGCTGTGTTCTTGATAGCCCTTGTGAACAGTTCTCTCCGTGGCTGTGGGAGCTTCCATTATACACTGGCTCACAAATGAGGTAAGGTTTTATTATAGCCATTAAAAATAAGACCTAACTTTACTTATACCAAGAGAAATTTTGGGGCCTTCTGAAGTAACCACATCCTGTGCTTGTAGGAGCCGTAGACAAAAAGAGAGATGTGGATGACCAGAGTAACAAATGCCTTTTAAATAGCTGAAAGCTCCAGACCTTGAAGCATAGCAGCCCTTGGGGAAGAGGTACGGCAAGGTAGGGCTGGCAAAGATGGACTTGGCCATGAGGCTCAGTGCTACTGCACCAGCTCCAGGCCAGAAGTGCTCTCCTGGGGAGCTGGTTCATATTCAAAGTGGAAGAATTCCTCCCCCTTCTTGCCCTTGTTCCTTACATTGTAGTGCCCAGCATCTATCTGAGGATTTTAGCTAAATTATGTTAACATTGTAACATACTTAGCATCCCTCTTTCTTGTATTATATTATTTTTCATTTACCTCTGCTTGTCTCAGCCCTTTTGGGTACATGCAGTTTATATTTTCAGGTTTTAGTTCATGTTTGAGAGCTCTGGACACTTTTTTAATGGAAGCTAAGATTCACATTCATATGTTTTCAGCGGTCAGGGCTTTAAGAAAAATAGCAAATATCACAAGATTCATAGGAAAATAATGAGAGTTGGCAACACTATCTATTTCCTCTGAGCATACTTCCATTATAGTTAGGTTATTGGCCATAGTTATTTGTTATTGCCAGGTTTCCTCTGCATGGAAAGAGGAGAGAGCCTTGGTCTGAAAGGGAGCAAACCCCAGGAAGATGTAAATCCTGTGTGAAAGAGGAGAGATGGTGTGCTCGTGTGTGCGTGCCTCTGTCTCCATGGATAGGCAGCACTGAACACTGAAAACAAAATGCTCTTTGACTTACCAAGTAGGGAGAGTGCTTAGAAATGTAGAGGCACAGAAATGTCCATGCAATTTCACAGCTAAATACACTACAATTATAATCTAATGCAATAACAATTTTAAGGGTCATTTCCTAGTAAGAAGTGAGATATCATTTGAGTGGTAGAAAGCTCCCACCCAGCCATGACCTAAACAATAGCTGTGCTTCCCTGGGAAGGGAAACCTTTGGACCAAATTGCTGATACAGGGATAAAGTGTTTCCTTGGTGCACTTGAAGTTCTTAATAGATGAGAGAGAGTTTAAAATCCCAAGTCTCCATACACACCGGCAGTCCCAAACTCAATGTTCCTATCAAAAAGAAGTTCTCTTTCGTTATTCCTGGGTTTATTGTCTAAATTTAATTTAATGGTTGATTATTGCTGATGGTTTTTGTTCAGACTGTAGCAGCTCCACAGTGAACTGTGTTCCCTGTATCTGGAAGAAAACTGTGCATGTCCCAGGACATGGATTTTTGGAACTATTGACAAATAAAAGGTAACTTTACTTTTTAATGAGGTCTTGGCATAGAGTGCACTGTACTTAAAACATGAGGACTGTGGGTAAGATCTGAACGAAAGACAAAAGTAATAGGAGCACTCCTTTTATCCTGTAACTTCAGTCTCAGCTTTTTCCTTTTCATGTGTTTGCAAAGCCCTGTGCAAGTCTTATTTGTGATGATGTTCATCTCAGCCCCTTATGTTCCTCTGTGGTCCAGCAGGGACTGGGAGCACTTCAGAGACAGCACACTTCCAGGTGTCACATTACAGCATCTCCTCTGGCTGATAAAAGAGAAATATTAATAAGCTCCAAAAAAGCCTCATAGCCAGTACTTTCACCACTGCAATGATGTTCATTAACATGTTAGTAAGCATCAATAGATGCCTCCAGAAGAGACCAAAAGCAGCCAAAATAGAGCTGCTCCTTCCAAGCGTAAGCAGCTGTATAGAGATGCTAGGTTTGAAAGGAGAGTTCCATTCTGTTTCATGGGTCTTTCAAAACAACGATATAAGTCATCGTTATTAAATCAAAAAGGCACCCTCTGTGCCTGCCAGCCTTCATGTCTGCCCATCAGATTTTGGGAATGCAGTGTTTTCCCTCGTAAAGCTGAAATATAGGGTATGATAGGTTGGGAAAGGCAGAAAAGAAGGGAAAATCAAAATGGAAATCAGGAGTTGTTAAAAAGTGTTTGTGAACTATTTCACCAACTGTTCCAAATTGCATCTTCCCAGTTTCTGTTTATCCCAACTATGGATTTCTCTTCCTTCAATCTTACACCTTCCTCAGAGGATCCTAACTGGCTTTTCAAAAGGCAAAATAAAATAAGAAGGGAGCAGTTGTAAGAATTGGCATATGAAACAATGCATGGGTATATGAGTAAAAGGGGAGAACCACAATGGAACTGATGTCAGTTTAAAACATTAAGGAATTATAAGCAACTCATTGCATTAATTTAAATAGATGTTTTTTGAGGCAGTAAGAAGTGGGATTTGCTCATCAGGATTTTGCCTTTGGAAATGCATGATCCCAATGGAAGTAGCTGAGATTTAGAAGGCAGCTGTATATGTGTAATGAGATATACGTTGCTGTTTGCTCAAGAAAGCATTGAAGTAGCCAGCCATGAGTTGTGGGCTCATCCGTGCTGCTTGGGATGTAAGTAGGTCCTAACACTGTTCGTATCAAATGGGTCCTTGTGGGATGTTTCACACCGTAAAAATCAGCGACATTGACATCGGTGTTAACTTGAGTATATACCTGGTTTTGGACTTAGCAGTGTTAGACTGAAGCATTTATGGAGGCTAGATTCCAAATTCTTGCCTTTTTAGATGGTTATTTTGTAAGACTCCAGTTGAATGAAGCACTTACTAAATGGCATCGTTCCTAGTGTTATTCTTCGTGCAGAGTGGCATCAGCTCACTGCGTAACATGGAATTTCCCCCAAACCAGAAGATTCACCTTTGGCCACATTCAGTTGCAACAGCTTTGTTCCTAACACGCTCATGACTGATGCAGATGTAATTAGTTTTCCTGACATATGTTATCACGCTGGAGGTTGATGTCGGATCCAGTGAAGGGGGAAAGTAAAGTTACTTTGTGTTACCTGTGATCAAGAATGAGAATGCTCATATTTTTCCCCGGCACTTTTTTGAACCAGCTGATTTCTGACACCTTGTAATTGCTTTCCTCTTTTATGAGTGATAATGATCAGCCAAAAAACGCACCCTTTATAAAACCCCACCTGAATGCTAGTGCTTAAAGGAAGTGCTACATTTCACGTTGAGGAAATGCTGTACCCAGTGAACCGGATCTTAGTCCTGTGCTCGGTTGTTCTGAGGTGAGCAAGAGGTACTTTACTGGACAAATCCCTCATTGAACATATTTCAGCCTGAAGTACGTGTCAATAGCCAGACTGTGGACATCTTTAAATAGGTTTATAATACAAAAGCTGATGGAAGGAACTCTGCTAAAGATGCAGGTATAAGAAAATGCCAGAAAACCACTCTAGATCTCATCATATTCCAAATAAGTAGCTTTATTTCTAGTTTTTTTTTGTGCCTTGAACTTTGGTAGCACATCTTGGAGCTGTATTGACACTACTTTGAATTAGAATTCATTCAGTCAAAAGCCAGGCCAGCTATGTGTATTGTGTGGATTATATTCATGCATACTGAAGAATTCACTAGCACTGAGCTTCTAATTATTGTTTTTATCTGCGCAGTGAGATGCTTCTTGTGCTGCCTTCTGACCACTGCCCAGCTGCAAATCATTTCAAGTCTCATAGGGTTTTAGTTGTGAAGAGGAAGAACTTCATAAGGTGCTGGCATGTCTGGTACATTTGCATAGCTCTTATCATTATAGAATCATAGAATAGTCAGGGTTGGAAAGGACCTTAAGATCATCTAGTTCCAACCCCCCTGCAAGGGGCAGGGAC
>JASSUY010006039.1:0-23360 GCA_032466535.1 Forpus xanthops | reverse complement strand
CTATAAACACTGGTGTTATCAGTGCTGTTCCCAAGCTGAAAACCAAAAACACAGTGCTGCACCAGCTACTACTTAAAGGACAAAAATGACTGCTGCTGCTGAACCCATGACAATGAGTATGTGATATGAACAAATACAAATATCTTAGTAGACATATAAAGAAACAGCTGAAAAACTGGAATACTTTTTTTCCTTGTAGAAAATGAATACAGCATATTTAATCAAGGAGCTCAGAATTAGGTATTACTGCTTTGATATTTGAAAGACAAAGGTGTCTAGTGCCAGTGATCTTAACCCTAATAAAAAGCATATATGCAAATCAGCCTGTGCTAGTAAATAAAAAGGATTTACAAATAAGAGGTCTCTGAGGCAGTGTAACTTTTTTAGAGAGAAATAAAAATATTGAAAGAAAGGCTGAAGGATCTACTCCAGATTTGCTTCCAAGATCTGTAAATCAGGCAGAGGATTTACGTATTTTGCTATTCCAGCTGTAATTCTCCTTATCTAACAGATTATTTTTGTATTTTATGAACAGTACTGCTAATTAAAGTTTACCATCAAAGTAATTTTAGTTTTCACAGAAATCTTTTTTCAGTGTAAGAGAAATCAAGTTTGCATTTAAACTTCTGTTTACTACATACAGCCCATGGGCACTCCTCTGAAAAACAAATGAGTGAGCTGCCTTTTTACTTCTCAGCCAGGTGTTTTCAAGTGAGCTCAGAGGTCTTGAAAGGTTCCTTTCTGCCAACCTGCAGAAAGAGGGGTTTAAGCTAGTCACACAGATGAAGAGGGTGAATTTCCAGCAATGCCTTAGCAATCTCTTCCATCATGTTATGCACAGATGAGACCATTGGTGGAATGTTTGTGCCCATCTCACCTCTACCACTTTTGAAAAGGTACAAAGAGCTGTCTTGCATACAGGAGGGACTGTATTATTCTCTGGGAATTTAAGGGGCATTGCCAGTGGTGCCTGAGTACTGTACAGCAACCTTGCAGTCCCAGTGCCAGCAGATCCCAACACACCAACCCACAGCAGCATCCCTCAGCCGGAGACTGGAACCAGGAGCTGCCGGCGCAGACCTGGAGCAGCTCTCATGGCAGGTGATGGAAGCTTTCAAGCTCAGTTTGAGGTGGTCCGGAAATTACCATACAAATGATATTTCACTGAAAACAACAGCAGACAAATAGCTCCGTGGTAAATATTTTTCAAGGGTTTTTAATAAGTGCCTGGATTTCAGCGAGGCAGCTTGCTGATGAAAGGGTTTGTCTCATGTAAATTGCTTGTGCGTCCCAAGGACTCTCCAAGTAAGAAAAAACAACAGCTTGGTGATTATTTCTGCATTTTCTGTGTCCCCAAAAAGGAGGCAATCTGGGACCTTTCATCCCTCATGCCATAGGGTTCCCGTCCCTACCTGCAAAAGCTTCTTCCCCTGCTCCCTGAGTCTGAAGTGGTATTTTTGTAGATCTTTATCTGACACTTACAAGTGTTATCTTGCCTTTAGACCTTTTTTTTCCTTAGCCTTGTTTCTCCCCAGGTTTGATTTTACATCACATCTCCACACAATAATCACCTGGCCTTTAAGTTCCCAGTTTTCAGTAACAGCTTCTTCATTAGTATTTGAAGCGTATGATTTTTGCTTGTTATCAGCAATATCCCGAGACAGCAAGAAAGACTATGTAGGAGGGCATTTTTAAAAGCTTATCTTTAAAACCATGATGTTTTGTGATTTAAAAATTAAATACGGATTAACAAATGGAGAACTGACAGTCTGGAGAATCAAGATTGGATGTAGAAGGGAGAAAAAGAGCATGACTCAAGAAATTGCTTTATCACAATAAATTAAAGTTATTGGTGTAGATATGCAGCTTGAGTAAAGTGGGACTGTTCAAAATATTTGACAGTTAGCTATTGCTTAATAACTATGCAGTCAACTCAATTAAAAACATTTATTTCCTTCAAATAAGAAGTTTGTAGAACGAATGAAACCAAGCTGATTAAACAAGACTTGCTGGAATCATGTATATTCTTCTTTTATCCCTTTTTATGCAGAGAACATTGTCTTGCTCTGAGAAGGGCATACAAAAATAAGCTTATTAACTTTTAAAAGGGGCTTCTTCATAATGAAATTCCCCTTCTGGATGCAGGGTCCATTCCTGGCCTCTAACAGTGTTGGATGAGTAGCAGAAAGAGCAAAATTAAAACTCAGACAGTTCCTGATCCTTCGCTTTGCCCACAGGCAAGTAGCAAAGCTGCTTTGAGGACAGTGCCTCACAGTCATCATCACTGCTGTGTTGTGTGTGCCAAACCCTGATGCTTTTGTAGAAATAAATATGTTTAAACCCTGTCAGTAGTTGAACATTTCTTAATAATACTTGCAAAAAGAAGAGTACTCTGAAACGGTTGGGTGCCCGTGCCTGGCCTTGCACAAACGCAGGAGCTGCTATGGCCATGCTACTGATGCACGCATCGTGTCCTTGCTGGGGTCAGAGCATCCAAATAAGCTTCTTATGGAAGTTTTAAAAGGAGCAGAGAATAAATGGGAATGAAAGACAGGGGAGTGCTGCTGATGAGCAGCTGAGTAAGCTCCTGGCCCTGAGGCTGTTGAGGCCGTGGTATCTCTAATAACTGCAAGAGCTAGTGCCTTGTACATTTTACCCAAGAAACGGATAAAATTATCTGCAAAGCAATGTGGTGTAATGTATTCAGCAGTGATCTGTACTTTGCTGAGCTGGCACCCATTATCTTGAATTTATCCCTTCTGATAGTACCAGGCTCAGATGGACAGTCCCAGTCTCCCCACTTCCCCTTATGTCTGCTCTTTACAGGCACCAAGGAGCTTCTTCACTGGAAATACAAGAGCCCTTTATCCAAGTCCATACAGAGTTATACATTCCTGCATGAGTGATGGGGAGATTGGATATGGTTTGCAAAGGGCTGTAATGGCTTACCTCGACTTTGATGTACAAAGTTTGAAAAATATCTGTAAATGTTATAACGCAGAGATATGAGCCATGAAATGAACTGATGTGTGTGTCAGCTTCAAGAAATAGCATTTTAAATGGGAAATTCAGTGCTTGCTATTCAAATAGATATGATAGTAAAGCAGCTTTCGGTGGTGCTAGCACAAGCTTTGAGTAGGTAGGCATGAAATGCCAGAGAGTAATTTAATAAAAGTGGTGAGCTGTCTCTTCAGTGGTTGTTTTGGAATCAATCTAACCGAGTTCTTCCAACATGCCAAAATATTGGGAAGAATGATTAATGTAAAACCTTTGAAACTGATAGGATTATTTGAAATTAATTTTTCAGTGTTAATTTTTCCTGCACATATGGCAGTAGTTTATGCCAAATGAAGAAAACTTTTGTCTTCTTTCTGGTCACAGAATGAATTAAAATGGAAGTGGACATTGGATGTGAAGTTAAAGTTAACATCTCTTTTCTTAGAAACTATAATTATTTACTGATTTTTAATTTGTGCAGTAAATCATTTAAATTCCTTCATAGGTGTAGCAGGCCTAACAATTTCCAGAGAAAATATATTGCCCCTTACTGCTCATTCCAGATCCAAAGTTTGAATTTTAGCTGGTCTCAGATAGTCTTCTGGCTGATTGAGACCACAAAGGGTGATGAAGTTGGTGTGGCTTTGTGTGGGAGAATTCAGTGGTGTGGTCACATCCTGAAGCACAGGGATTTAAAATACAAGCAAAAATTCCTCTTCATACTAATTAGTTACACATGTACGTTTTCAGTTATGAAGTTGAGCTTTTTGTCTCTTAAATGCCAGTGAGATGTAATAAATGACAATTGAAATAATGGGCTGCTCAGCAGTGTAGGTGTAGGTGGAAGAGTGCAGAATTTGATCTGCAAATAATATAAGAAAATTTAATTGAACTTAGACTAACATGATGAGTGTCCCAACAGTAAGGGAAAGGGGTATGTTTGGCATAATAATTTTTTCTTAATGTTTTCTTTCTGTGTCTCTTTGGTCTTTTGAGTTCCAGATTTGCTATTGTTGCCTTGACATATGCCAAGTTTCCACAGCAGGTCTAGTGCTATAACATTTTGTGGTATAGATTGCTTAAATATTTCTATATTGATTTGAGGGTCTGACCTCATTTCTTGCTACTTTAAGTGCCAAAGATCAGAAGATAAAAACGTTTTGGCACTCCAGAGTTCATGTTTTAAAGTAAATTTCCTTGCTTTTATTCTCTCTTGGGGTAGCACAGTAAACTCGTACTGCGTATAAGAGACCTGAATGCACAGTTCATTGAATTGGGATTGCAGAAGACAGATCTCAGACAAAACTGACACTCAGTCCTTCTGCTCACACAGTGGAAAAATATCTGTTGGAATCTGTAGGTTTGCATCAGTACAAAGACAATCTCTGTGAGAACATAAAAGTTCTTAATGATGTTAAATGTGTGATGCACTGGTCCTGCCCTCCTTCTGTGGGATATTCACTGTATTAGTGCAACCTTAATGGTGTCTTTAAAATGTACAGGATGAGGAGTGAATCTTGATAAATTGGTGGTGGTATTCACCCCATGCATTAATTTGGGGAAAACATGAGGTTTTTTTCCATTGCTTGCCACTGGTGCTTAAATGTTCTGTGGAAATTAATTGTAACTGCGGGACATCCATCTGATGTTTTTGCTGATACTTTTGCATACAATTTCACTTGATTTCACTCATTTTAAGTAAGAAGTTACAAAAGTATTCAGCAAGTAATAAGTACATAAACATACACATTCTGTTCTTTCCTTCTCTCCTGTGGTATTTTTGCTTTGGTAATTTCAGCATCTCAGGATCTGTCTACTGCAGCTTGAAAGATTTTGATCTGTGTGTTTGATTCCCATAAGTCCTAACACTTGGGTTAGGACTTTTTGTTGTATGCAGCAAAAAGGAAAACAAAGTCTATTTTTCCTTCATTCTTCCTCCTGCAAAGGAAAAGGATGTTTTCTTAAAAATTGGCTCGCCAAAGATATAGGCATATAATTGCCATAACTCCATTTGTTAAAGGAAAATGAGGCTTTAAAGAGTCGCAATATTTTTGTCTGCTTTGTAGGGCAGTATGAGCTTTACTGGAGGGATGATTTCTGAAGTAATCACTTCTTACGGTTAAACACATTAGGCAGTCCAAATATTGGCAAATATTTCATACTGCTCTTGAATTCAGGATCAAATTAAGGGAATCACATTGTCTTTAATGGGCTGTTCATTGAAAAGCCTCTTTAGAAAACAGTCAATGAAGAGCTTTGTGCTGAAATAACTCAGGTATAACCATTTTGAATACATCTCCTGAGGTTCCCATGCAAAGTGAATGCAAGTGGCCATAGAGGGATGATAGTTCCCAATTGCTAGGTCAAGGACATTTTTTGTTTATTAAGTTTTTCATGCTTCTAAACCAATACACCCATATTTTGCTTGCCTAGATAGGATTATAGGCAAACTGCAGAGATGAAATGCACTTGCTGGGCCGAGGCCAGGTCTTGAATCTGTTACAAACTGTATTAAGGTCGCTATAGGAGATATTCAGACATGTCAAGAACTAGACTATGACTGAGGTTCCGAGCCTTTGGAGCAAAGCTTGCCTTTCCAAGACAGAAGGTGATGTGTTTTGTCCTTTGTGTTTGCTTCACAGCAACACTTGCACCTCTTCAGTTCACAGTGTCCAAAGGAACTGCTGCAGCAGGTCAAAACTCTGTGTGTAGTTCAGCATCCTATGCCACACCAGTCAGGGCGAGTAAAGAAAGCCCAAACTGAGTGTGAAGGTGTGAGAATATACACGTGCATCCAGGCCCCTACTCTGCATTATTTGATGCAATTGCTTTTGGAGTCTAAGTTACTCAATTTTATGTTTTAGAAAGAAAATAAGCAAGTGTTCCCCATTCACCTCTGCCTACCAACCATGACTAAACAGCCAGCTGTATCTCCTCGTAGAATCATAGAATAGTTTGTGTTGGAAGGGACCTTAAAGTTCATCTAGTTCCAACCCCCTGCCATAGGCAGGGGCACCTCCCACTTGACCAGATTGCTCAAAGCCCTGTTCAACCTGGCCATGAACATTGCCAAGGATGAGGCAGCTGCAGCTTCTCTTGGAGACCTCTGCCAGCACCCACCACCCTCACAGGGAAGAACTTCTTCCTTATACCTAATCTAAACCTGCTTCTCTTGATGCAGCCCAGCATAGGGTTGGCTTTCTCAGCTGCAAATGTATATTGCCTGGTCATGTTGAGCTCCTCATTGACCAGCACCCCCAGGTCTTTCATCTCTTCAGCCATCTTATTCCAGTCGGAATTGCTCCTGGGGATGAGGAACACCCCTTGGCCAGCACTCTTTCCCTGGGTACCCCCTGCCCTTGACTTTTTTCTGCTGGGTACATATTCTAAGCTGCTATCAGTGTATGCAGCCCCAGAGACTTCCTGAGTGTAAGACTGACTTTCACCTTGCACTTGAGATCACTTTTTAAGTAAGCATCCCCAGAGCACCTGGCTGAGGTTTAGTCTGTACCTGTGATACAACAGCCTTTGTTTTACATGAGATAAAGCTCCACTGTGATGAAACCTGGACTGCCTTCCAAGAGCTTGCTCCAAACTTTTATGCCTTTTACCACATTTTGTTGCAGCACTCCATTAAATTGAAGTGCTCATCCACTGGCAGTGTATGGGTGGTTTTTTTTGCAATGCTGGGGTAGTGATTTTATTGAACTATATTGCATTTTTAGTACTCGTTTGAGAGAGGGTTATTAAAGCACGGTATTGTGTGTTAAGAACATTACTCCAATGTGAAGGAGATGAGGCTTATGAGAAAGATAAGAAAAGACCAAGGCATTTAAAGAGCTTTATTTCTATTTCTGAGTTCCCCCATCCAAGGGCTGGAAACACAACCTATTTAAATAATTTGTAGCTTTACTGAATTTACACATTTTGAGTCCCAGAAGGCAGTGGTCAGTGCATAAGCTTGTGGTAATGACCTTGTATGTAAATCTTTTGAGAATATATTCTGCAGCAAGACTGAGGACTGACCCCAGGTAGGACCTAACAGGAAAACTATCTTTTGATATGCTGTCATTCAAAATGTCATCCACAAATCTGATCTAGCGGTTGTTTGCTTTTGAGACTCCACAGAATGCTATGCTTACTTGTGCTTTTAACAAATGTGTATGTGAATAAGTGCTTTATTCAGCTTTCACCAAAATGCCAGTTTGCTAATGATAGTTAATGAATTTTTCTCTTGGTAAAATTAGACCCCATGTAGTTTGCTTTAGCTATGATCTTCTGTGTGAAAGGGATCTGCAGCTCTGCAGAGCTGAGGGTTAGTACTGTATGGGAAACATCACTTAGAGCTTCAGTTAAACTTGGGAAACAGTGAGAGAAATAGTGTGTGCTAATTAAATAGCAGTTCCCCAGAGCAGGGTTGGGGGTAGTTGTGGAAGCATGAAGAGAGACCTTCACCTTGCTAGAAATTTATAGGCGTAATAAGATCTCTTCTGCCCTCCTTTTTATGAGATAGAACGAACTGGAGGTGAAACCAAATGTTACAGAAGCCACCTTCTTTTCTTCTGACCCTCCATGTGCCCTGACATGATGTCTGGTTTTCTCTTGTTTCCTACTTAAAAACTGAGTTGATCTTTCTAGCTAAGTGAATTCTAAGTAAATGCCAAACACTGTTTGCTTTTGGGTGTTTACCTTAGTAGTTCTGTGCTCTGACCGATGTCTCACTTTTTTTCCCTCAATAACTCAAAGCCCAGGAATTCCTATCAACCTCTTTTCATGTGCCTTATCTACTGTGGAGCCTTTGCAAGCCTGATACTGGGTTCTTGTTGTTAATGCTGGTCTCTTCTTGGGTGGAAAAATTAGGAAAGAGGTTTCCTCCCAAAAGTATACTGAAATGCTGTGTAATCCTCCCTTCCCACTGAGATTTGACAATGCTGTTCTTTGAATTTTTTGTTCTTTGAAGAACTGCAAGTCTTAACTTGCCCTAACAGATAAATAACAACGAAAAAACCACCATTAACTGAGAGAAGGCTAAAATGCTATGTTACTTCTTCAGGAAAAAATGAGTTAGAAACATGGGAACGCTCCAAATTGTACTTGTAAAAGCTTCATCATTAGAGATCATTTTGTGCTTGCAGTTTATAATGATTCACTATCCAGAGGTGGCATCATTATTACTAGGGGAGAAATATCCCTGCAAGAACAGCACAGCACCAAGCAGTCTCCTAAATTATAGTGTGGAGCTCCAAAAGGCAGTTCAGACAAATAAAACCAAGTCATAGAGCACAGGATTCTTTAGTATGTGTGAAGGTTGCAGGAAATTGCTTTTTGCAAGGCAGCCAATCCAACCTCGCAAGGTATTGTTTGTGAGAAGTCTAGCATTCAGGTATTTTGAGAAGCAAAGAAGTAGCTGGAGATGACAAGGGGGTGAGCTTAGGTGCCCACTGCCCCTATTAACTGTGTGCTGGGAGGCAAGATGTGACCACCCAGAAAGTTTCCATAACAGGTAACAGGTCTGATTTTCAATTGTTTTAATGGCTCAGAGGCTCAGCTGGAGAAACCCTGGGTTGACTATGTATCTTAATCCAACCCCTATTTACAGGAAAACAGGCAATGTTTTAGCAGTTTGTTTATTTCTTTCTTGATCCCCTGGAATTCAGTCTCCTTCCAAGGTGGTCACTTTTCATTTCCCAGAGGTAACATTGCCAGGTTGCCCTCTCTTAGGGTTCTGGCATCATGTGCCACTGGTGATGCTTAAGAAAACCTTAGTACCGCTGGTGGTCAGTGGGTCAGGGGCTTCCTCCACAGCTGTAGAAGGAAGATCATTTTGTGGTTCTTGCAACTTCAGGACTTCAAATTTCCCAGTTTCAAAGATTTCTGTACCAACTGCTTAGCTAGTGTTTTGCGTTGAGCATAGTTCTGATTTGTATCACTGCTTGGCCTGTATGCTCTGCTTTTAAACATGGCATTTTTGATGCTTTGTTGCTGTCTCTACCCGCAGCCAGAGATTTTACCGCCTACAGTTGTTCCTAAAGAAACTGTGTTATTAAGAAGTGTTCTGACTGTTTCTGAGAACTTTGCCTTTGCTATTTTTATGCACAGTGCACTAGAACTGGTCTTAGTCTGACTAAATCAGATTCTTAAAAGACGGGGAGGTTTGCATTATTTTTGGGTTTGTGCCATACGAGATTATACAGAGCATTTTGCATCCCTGTGGCTGCTCATCCCGTAGATGTGTCTGGGCTTCCTTACAGACCTCTAATTATAGTCCTTCCAACTTAATTCTGGTGTCTGGATTTGGAATCTCTCTTTTCTATTTGATAACAGACACTTTTTGTAAGAAATAGATATATCTATCTATAATAGATAAATAATATTTAGCTGAGAATCTGCTTGTTCATACTCCAGCCCTGGGTCTGCCTCTAGTTCTCCAGAGCAGTCATTATTACCTCTCAGAGGCTTTACAGGGCAGTCCTGATCTGAACTGGATCATTTCTGCACGACTGATATGGTGTTGTAACAACAGGAGTGTTTTAAATGTCTGGAGCAGAAGTGGAACTTTTATACTATATTGTCTTTTTTTTCTACATGATTACACTCTATGGTTCCAATGTACTTTTTGTAGCACAGATTTTAGGAAGCCGGTAAGTCTCAAGTGCCTTCTCCTGCAAACACTTGGCTAAGTCTGTTCTCAGGCCTGTTAGAGCACTGCAGTGTTGAGCACATGTGAGCTCTGAAGCAGGGGTGGCTGCTGATCAAACAGGGTATTTTGATTTATTTTCTGCCTAACAAAGAGAGTTTTCCTAAATCTTTGAAAATTATATTCTTATACTATTTTTAATTTAATTTAATTTAGTGTTCCAGAGAGAGTCTTAATTTTTTTGTAGATTGCTGGAGTTAACTGCCATAATAAAGGACAATTTTGAGATGATAAAATGCGCTAGGAATGTCATTAGATAAGCAGCAAAGCTATGACACAGTAGAATTAAGCATTAATGAATAACATACTAGAGATATTAGTCTTCTGTATCAGTTTAGATCTTCTACTCTGGTTATGATGAGGTCTAATGTGAAAAAGTGAGACAATAAGCAGGCTTAACAAAAGTATCCTTTTTTTATATGACTTACTAGAATGTTAAGGTATAGAAAGTTTCCAAGTTGAAGACGTAATATATCCACAAGGATTCTTTCCCTTGAGTAAATTGTTACAGTTTTATGTTTTAGTGTAATGTTAGTATTGGTGTATGTTTTATTTTTACAATTGAATTACAGTTCTATGACGGCATAACTTAAACTCTAGGCCATCTGCATACCAGTGCAATTGAAACTTCTTATACTGGCATATGCAAGAACTTCATAACTCTTGGTAAGTAGGATATTAATGATTTCTAGTAATGAAGCTACTTGAAGTACTTTTTTCTCGAGGATTCTGCATCCTCTATGCTGATTAAGACTCCCTGTTTTTTTCTGGGTGTTTTTTGTTATTGTTATTTGAGTGTTTGGGGTTTTTTTGGTGTTTTTTTTTTTTTTTTCCTTGGAATGTGGTAACTCCATGCTCCTGTTTTTTCCATTTTTCTAGGTCTGTGTTTGTTCTGGGTGGAGCTGTGACTGTGTTAGCAAATGCAGCAGATGCAAGCAGAATGAAGTTCAAGCAGTTTTAATAATTCGCTTAGGCTGGATATGGCTGGGTTTGTTTTCATTTTTGAGGTCATTTCTGTCTGGGTGGAATGGCAGGAACTTTTCTAACAGTGAACTAATTTCCATAGATTAGCGTTTCTTTGAACAGCATCTGCCAGAGCTGGTGCTGGAGCGGGTCACCCGGGGGCATCTCCTCTGGGCTGTGTGTCACTGCTTTCAGGAGGTGACGGATCAGTTCTGAATATGAACTTTGCTCTTGGAGAAGTGCTTGAGAGCTTCTATATGAGGTGTTCTGATGGCCTCAGATCAGATCATGGTGAACTTCACACTTGTGGCACCTAGCTTCTTGATGGGACAGGGGAATATTAGAAGTTCTGTAAAATAGTGAGGACTTATTTAGCCAGCTTGGTTTGCTGTGATATTACAGGTTCAGGAATGGGACTGGAAATTCTCTTACACTACATTAACTTACAGAAAACCTTACTAGCTCTTACAAGAGGCTGATGACAAGTCCTATAAAGAAGACTTTGGGGGCGGGGAGGGATTGTTCTGGTTTTCATTTAAAACAATAAATGTGAGTTTCCACACATAACAAAGAATCACCTTAAAACTCCTACCTGACACACAGGCTTCTGCTGCATAACATTCGCTCTTATCTGAAATGTGTGAGTCATGTAATGACTTCCCAGTGATTGTTCTTTGAAGATTTTGTGTCTTTTGTGTCAGTTTGAATAACTTTTTTACTGGTGAGGAGTTTGATGGCAAGCAAGCTGGCAAGCCAGATCTATTTGAAGAGTATGAAATAATCTTTATCATTTCAGTTCCTTTAGGACATAGTTCTGCTTTATCAGGGAAATATTCGTAATTGTGGTATCAGGATTTTCACATGGGGAGAATACTGACTTCTATAAACTCAGTCTTCCATGTTACTGGTTTCTTTTTCTTCTACAGAATACGAGGTTTGGAAGGCAAATTCATTGCATCTAATAAATTGTATTTGCAGTATATATAAGTATATGCCAAAATCTGGCAGTAACATATAAATATATGATGAAATGAAAAAAATACTATGTGCTTTTGATGTTTATTTCTGTCCCAGTTAATTCCTCTTGTTTGGCCTATCCCAAACTTAGGTCAAATTGATTTCTTTCCGCTAGTGGAATGTTGGCTTTCTTGCTCATTGTGTTTTTTTCACAGGCTTTCAGTACAGGGCTTCACTGAGCACTGATTTGGAGAAAAAATCCAGGAGTAAAGTTTTAAGTTGACAAGCAGGTATTCTTTATTGCGGCACTGAGAGACATAGAGGATAGCTCCTGCTAATGTATGTCCCAGTATTGTTACACAAGCTGTCCTTATATAGCAGCTGGGCTTACATACATATTCATGAGGCTACGTATGGATTACATCATGTTCCAGAAAGTTCCCCACATGTGTACAAAAATGTGGTGGTGGTCTCTGAGAGTCGTTTACTTCCAACAGTCTTCATCACTTCTGGTAGCCTTCACGTGCAGTAGATGCTTATACCAGCTTAATTGGTTTGTTAACACCGTAGACATAACAATCATCATGTCCTTTTACTTACCAGCTAGTTTAACTGGAGCCCATCCTGGCCCCCTGTCATTCCAGATACTCCTTATCCTTACATTCTGTTCTAGCCTGTTTTTCTTACACTCATTTTGTACTAAGGTCATAAAGGCCTAAAACTACGTCAACTACAGCAGTTTATCTTGTACAAGAATTCTCAGTATGTTCTCTATCTGTACTCTATTTTTTCTGTGAATCATGCACCTTGGTAATTTTCCATTACTACTGTTACAAGGCCATCAAACTTAACATTACTTAAAACTGATTCTAAAGGCTTATGTATTTCATTTTGTGATTTTATGCCCCCCTCATCTCAGCACCCCATATCCTTTGACAGGGACATCATGAACTCCTTTGGCTCCCTGGTGGGTTTATACCAGGGGGGATCAGAGCTCTTCAGCACCAGAATTATTGCTATTTTTGTGGTTTAGATTAAAAAATCTTGGTATCATCTGCACTTAACCTGACTTTTTCTTGGCTTTCCAAATAAGCCTTCCTTAAAATCCCAGTTTTAGGTGGTTTTCTGTGATGGTGTGCGGTGAGATCTGTATTCAATGCCCTGCCAGTGGAGGAGCAGCCAAGCAGTGCTGTGCTGAGCCAGGCTGCCTTTCTGTAGTGGGGCTGCCCTCCAAAGGGCCAGGAAGAAGGGTAGCAGAGGAGAAGCCTAGAGACTCCCTGGTCAAACTAGGGAGAAGGGGGATGCAGTAGCTGCAGGCTCAACTTTTCTTTGGTACAAAACCTAACAAATGGCAAACCTTGTAATTACCCTGAGAGCAGCCTCATGAGTGTTATAAATCCACGGGGGAAGGAGGGAGAAAAGTCCTTCAAAGTAATCAGTTGCTCTCTTTCAGAAGGAAGCTGTGCAAGCCCATTTCTTTGCATGTTGTTCCCGTAATTGCAATAAACATCCAGGAGGCAGCTTTTGGCAGCTGCTAATTTTAAAGTAACATATTAATCAAATTAATTGAGAGTTCCTTTTAAGAATTAGCAACAGCAAACAACTTTCTGAAGCGGTGTTTTCAGCGCTGCTAAGAGTGATTCCCCCAATAAAGAGTATCCCTGCAGATAAATCATCTGAAAAAGTGTTAAATTCTCTCTTTTGCTACCTGATAATCCAATTAAGTGCTGATAAGAAAAATAGCTCTTGGAGAATTTCAGGGAAGCAGAATAATGGACTTAGTATTGTACCAGAATCAAAATACCACATAATCATGGGTATCCATGGATACTGAAGCAACATGTTGATTACTAGATACGTCCATTACCCTTAAATACCAGAGTTAGGTGTTTAATGCCCCGAACAATTTAATGCATGACTGCTTGAACTTGCACAGAGAATTCTCCCGAGGTTTTGCCTTTCAGAGGTACAGCACAGGATATGTCAGCAGGTGAAAGGGAGGCAGCTATGATATTTTTAAGACTGCCCTAAGATTTCCAAGCTCCTGTGTGCATTGCAACTGCTGCCACACAGATGGCTCAATTCGCCCACCGAGCTGCCTGTGAACTGGAGCATTATGTGATGTGGCCCAATCTTTATCCCACGTCTACGGCATATGGGTAGGATTCTCATGAGGAAAAGTAATTTACTAATCTGCAGTGCTTGGGCCGTTGAGGCTTGCTCCACAGTGAATGGATGGTCTCAGTGTTGTGCCTCTGTAACATCAGACTTTTTATCACAGCAAGATGAACATGTTAGTTATTTCATGGCACAGGATTCATCATGAGGTTGATGCTACAATCTCCCCACCAGAGTTTTGACTTCTCCGTTTGTTTTGCAGAGCAGTAATGGGAACACGGGAAAGAAGCCTCCTATGGACAGCAGCTGTGGTGGGTCCCGAGGGCAGCTCATGAGAGGTGCCTGATGGGCTCTTACTCATGTAGTCTGAGCAGGGTTGTATGAAAGGATCTGTTCCTCTTCCCTTGCATGAGTAAATGAAATGTAATAAGAAAGAAGTAAAATGGGCATTTTAAAAGTGCTTTGATAATGAGCCTTAGAAAAATTATTGCTTAACCATGATTTTATAGTGACGGCTCCAGCATCTTCTTGATGTGGGCATCTGAGCAGGCAGCACAATGTGGGTATTTTGGTGCCCGTTTCTGCTCCCATTCTGTGGTGGGGCTGGGCTTGGTGTCCTCCTTTGACCATTCATGCAACTTTAGGTGTTTTTGTAATGTGGAAATGCCGTGTGGTGCAAAAGGTTAAAGATGGGAAAAGCATGAGCAACAACTTGTCATTTTTTCATCTTTTCTCAAGATTACTGGTTTTTACTTTTTTTGTCTTTTTTTTTTACTTACAAAGTGTCTTTTATATGAGTTCAAAACCACCTTCCCTGAATGTTTCAATACAAACTTTTCACAGCAAAACATTTCCTTTAGTATACTTGTGAGGCAGTCTTACATATGTACTCTGCTGGAAATTGGAAAAAGAAGAAAGCTGGCATCCTATGTGGTTAGGGAAAGAATGGGTTAGTCTATTGTTCCTGACAGTAACTGAAAAAACTGAATCTCTTCTATAATCCATTTTGTTAGAACTAAAATCAAGAAGCCAAAAACTGGATGTCGTATCATCCCACTTGTTGCACTAGTCCTTTTCAGTCTACTTTTGCTAACCTGCTCATCTTTTTTTTCTGAGCACCCTTACTGCTCATTCCTTCACTGACCTTCAATACTGTTTTCTTCTGTTCCCAATTGAATAGATAATTGTCTGGAAAAAAAAAAAAAAAAAGGCAAAAATATCTGGCAGAGAGTAATTTTTTTTTTTTTTTTTTTTTTTTAGGAAAATGTGTTGTCATGCTTCCTAAATCTATCTGTAAACTGAGACTGATTTCAGTCTGCAGCTTTGGCTGGAGAGAGTAGAGGAGGAACATGGGGAGGGGTGAATGTTGCTGGCTCACCCTGTTGCTCGCTCATCCTGTTGCTCTCAACAGCCTCATGCAGGAGAGCTATTCCCCTGAGGTACCAGTTTGCCTTCTGTGCATGGCTTTCATGTCAGTTTTGTGGCTGTTATTTAACTGAAAATCCATGCCACCTTCTGTTCCAGCAGATGGGTGCAGGGACTGTGGCCCCCCTCTATATGTAGGTAATGATGTGGTCAGAACATGAAGTCTGAGGTACAAATTCAACACCTCTCTGGGAAAGGAAGAAAACAGGATGACTGTTTTAATCATTAGATAGAAGGGAGACACCGGAATCTCCTGTGTAGCTCCTTATTTTTTTCCTCCTAGAGGTCCTTAACAATGATTATTTCCAGTTCAGATTAAATGGAGGTATTTTGGTTTAGGTAAAATTGTTTGCATAGTTTTATTTTAATCACCAAAACTGAAGATGTAGCAACAAAAAAAAGGCCGATCTATGTATTCTCTTTTTCTATCTGGCAGCCAAATACAAAATTCAGGTATTTGTGCATCTGTAATTGCCAGCATCCTGAGCAATACCTTAAGATAGGTTTACTCTGTCTCCAGCAACACTTAAATAAAACTTCCTGAGAAGCATGTGAGTAGGCAAGGGCTATTATCAGGATCTGAAGTGAAACTGAAGCAGGTTCTCTGTGTAAAGATTAACTACAAATTGCATTTCTAGAGACAGAAACTCCACTAAAATGAGTCTTGTCAGTGACTCAGTGAAGTTCAGGGGGTTCTTCTAAAAATAAAATCTGGGGGAAAACCCGTTTTTCACCATCCTGGAGAAAGGACTGACTTCATTTTGCATTTTGTTCATTTGCCAAAAAAAAGTCTGGAGGTGCTGTTAATTTTGGTGGAAATATCGTATTTCTGTGTTCTCAGAGTGCTGCCAGGGGTGCGGTGTCAGGAATTTTAATGCCGGGAACAATCCCAAACATTCAGGTCAGTTTGCCAATGTGGCACAAACCACTGGAAAACTAGGAGCTGTAAAACCAAATAATTTTAAAGTTATTGTTTGAGGAAATGGCTTGCCTTGTTGTCTTAGCCCTTTCATAGATTGTGATTTTCACGCTTGCCTGTTGGACAAAGGCGCATCTGGAAAGGCTGAACCTACCAGGTCTGCTCCTGGTGTTCCCATCCGGATTTGATGTTGTTACAAAAACATTTGCTGGCAGGAAGGAAGGATGATAAAGATGTCATTGTTAAATTGCTGCACATAGCCTAGAAGAGAAAGGATATTGTTTTAAGGCTAAAGTGATACAGAACTGAATGCCTCACCACTGTTTTGACCACTTTTCATATACTGATTCCTGTGAATTTTTAAAATCCCATTGTTAGAGGAGTTAAGTTCCCATCTCTTTTATTCATATCCAATGTCCATTATCTTCATAATAGCCTTTGCACTTGATTGCAGAATTAATTACCTGTTCTATTCCCTCACTGGGCAGAAATAACCCCAGCAGACAAGGAGAGTCCTCTGTAGACAGCTGTTTTAAAGCATGGCACTGCTGGTGGGAGCAGTCATGGATGGCTGGAAACTCCTGTTCCCAGGTGGCTGCTGGATGTATGTGGAGCAGCCCCATCTTGGGCATAGGGAGCATCATGGGTTCTACTCTCAGGCTGCTATTAATTGCTGTAGCAATTTGTAGCTAGTTAGAGCATTTGCCATGTCTCCAGTCCATCAGGGGTAATATATTACTGCAGAAGTCCTATGACAAAATCTTTGATTTGCAACTTTCACATTTTTTCCGCTTAATTCCCTTAGAGGTTTTTACCTCAGGAGCTCTGTGAATTAACCTGACTGTTTAAATAACTGTGCACATGTTTCCTGTTGTAATAAGAATGCAGGACGGGAATATGAAAATTAAACTTATTCTGTCTGTGACAATATGCACACAATTCCTTGGGCATCTCTTATGCTGAGGAATGAAAAATGACACATGCCTCTGCCTGCCATGAAGTCCTCCACAGAGATCAAAGCACTTTTGTTCAAGCTCTTAAGCTCAGCTGTAACCAGAAACTGATGTGACTAGTATAGTCAGGTGGCTGGAATGGATCACCCTGCTGCTGCAGTGAGAGCTTATACTCTGATGTCAAATAACGCATGGTGTGAACTTGAGCAAAACAAAGCAAATAAGAAAATAATACATGTTGACCCATTTTGGTGACATATTAATCCATTTGTAGTGGTATTACTTTCTTGGAAGAGACACTAGCACTTTAAAATCAGAATATCCATCAATGTGTCTAAATTGTATTATCTGCATCTTGGTCCTCTCTCATCTTACTTCTCTCCTTTTTTATTTACCCTTGATCTGCCTCTAGCTGTTTCTGTTCCTAACTGCTCCAGAGAGTGCTTTTGAATGCTGGTGTCTCCTGCTGCTTGATATATTGAAAGTATCATAGCCACTTTCCTGCAGATAAAAATACTTTTGGGTTTAATCATTGATACTTACCATTTATCCATAATTCCCTTGTGCAAAAGATAGCACAAAGAATAACAGGGTATCGCATCATCTGCTCTATTTGGAAAAGCTCTTCTACCATCCTTGCTGTAAGATCTACTCTCCATCTAGCTTGGACTAAATGCACAGTGTGTGACCAGTACATCCTTACCATAACCGGCACAGTAAAAATGTTGCTTCCCTTCACCAGTGAACAGCAGAGAAACTAAGAGCTGCCCCCCTGAAGGGGGTAGAAAATGGTATCACAAAAATGACCTGAAATCTGCCCTCCCAAATTCCAAACTATTTCCTTTCTCCACTATGGCACCTCTTTTCTTTAAAAAAAACCCATGGAAATTACAGACTTTGAAGCTGTACATTGCATTAGAGGCTTTTTTTTTTTCCTCACTATTTAGAGCCTGGCCACAGCTGCCTCTCTGTCCAAAGATGCTCAGTTCAGCTGTAATCATTATCGACTACAATAAGATTTTTGGCTTCTCCATCCAGGCAATAGAGATTGCATGACCCACACAATAGGTGTAATTATTGTCAGGGTCACTTGCTGAGCTAGCAGACTTCTCAACAATTTTAGCCTTTTTTCCAAGCACTTTGAATCATGTAGGTCACAATTACTTAATATTAAATACTGTGGGGTTTTTAATAGGTGTTTTACAACAGGAATGTATTACCTGATCTGTGTGTGTGTTCCTTTTTCCCTTATGGATAAAAGGATCCTTTAATGCAGGTAGACTCTCAAATACAGAAATATCGCTATTATGGGTGACAGGTCTGAGATGCTTTTGCTTCCGTTTCTCTCCAAATGCCTGGTGGAGTGTTTATTCTTGTGGTGGAGCCATGGTATCCAGGGATAAGCACCTGTAAGTGTTATTTGCTCCTCATTTAAAAGACTCTTAAATCCACTTACTGGTGCAGTAATTAGAAATCAGAAGGTGCTGAGCAATGTTGCTCTCTGCACTTGTCTGCTGATATCTGCTCTTTGGGACTGTGTTGCCAATCTTCTGAGAGAGCCTGCTTTTTCTGAATGAAAGCAAAGGAGAGCTATGAAGGATTGCAAAGGACCTTCACAGCAGCTTTAGATGTGTTTAAATAATGGCTCCATCCAGCATGCGAAAGTCCTTTGGTGTTGACACTAGAAAATATATCCTGTCCTGCTCTGCTGTGTCAAAGTGGGAGCCTCTTGAAAGGACGCCGTAGATGGAATGCATAAATTTTCAAGTGACAAATCTTGGAGCTTTGTAACAGTCATTGGGTTGGTTTGGTTTGGGTTTTATTTTCTCTCTCAGTGAATTCTCCAAAGTTGCCATGACCTTATTTAACAAGAGAAATTGGAGTCTCTCCTGGGAGGCTCGAAGCAGCTTGGCTTGGCATCATGGAGTGCCAAGGAGGACAGGAGTAGCTAATAACTTCAAACTGTTCTACGGAATGATGCCAGGATGGAGAGATTCTTCCCAGAGAGACTTGTGGATGGATCATCCTCAGTTTCTCACTGGTCTGCAGTGCTCTGCACTTGAGAAACACTGTGGCCCTGCTTGTGGACTAAGAACCAGAGCTGTGCTTTCCACCAGCACATAATTTGTGCCAAGTGGCACATTTCAGGAAAGCTGGATAACTCTGCTCATAGATTTGGGTTGATTCTGCCTAATTTTGACTGAGCATATTAAAATATTTAAGCTTTTTGAACCTACTAGGAGTGAGACTCCCTTTCCTCATTTAAAAATTAAGCTTACTTTTAAAAATCAGTATTGTTTTCTTGCAACTCAGGTTGCAGTAATTTCAGGTTGTAATAATTGCAAAGCAAAATTAAATATTCTTTGTGACTCAGTGAAAACCTTCTGTTATTCTGTTCTTTCTCAGCCTTTGCTTTTCACCATTTTATTTCTTCCCACTGAAACCTATCTTTTCTGTATGTCTAAAATAAGAAAAAGTTATCATATAATAGAATCATGGCATCATAGAATAGTTTGTGTTGGAAGGGAACTTCAAAGGTCATCTACTCCAACCACACTTCAGAGGGCAGGGACATCTTCAACTGGATCAGGTTGCCCAGAATCCCATTCAGCCAGATCTTGAATGTCTCTGGGGATCTACCACCTCTCTGGGCAACCTGTGTCTGTATTTTACCACCTCATTGTGAAGAATTTCTTTCTCGCATCCAGGCTGAATCTCCCCTCTTTTAGTTAAAACCCATCACCCCTTGTCCTATCTAACAATCCTGACCTAAAGTGCTTGGAGCTCTGCAGAAGAGCCACATGTTGCAATTTTAAAGCCATGCATTTGGTCTGCATGGCTATTCAGTGGTTTTCCTGCAGATGTTGCATGTCTGCTGTGCCATAGTGTGAGGTGACTGCATTAGCCATTGGTAGACTGCAGCAGACAGCACATGCCTCATGGTGGATAAGCTGCCTCTTCTGTGTACTGTCCCTGAGAACACCTTATCTATTACTTCATTTAAGAATACTTTTCATCTATATTTTAAAGCTTATCTGTGAATATCTCCTTTGGCCTGCTGTCTTTTAATTAACCCATCCCTGCTGCTCTTTCTTATTATGCTTCTCTGATACTTTATTAATTAACACAGTGTGCAGAATACCGAGGATGTTGATATCTAAGATGCCATAAAAGATGAAAGTATTTGTCACTGAGAAACAAAATAATGAATGCAAAAGTTATGTTTTCATCTGCCAACGACAAGTAGAATGTCACTGGAGATGAGATTTTTTTAGGGCTTTTTTTTTTCCCACTAAAACCAAGCTATATAACTAAAATATGTGAATTATGCTAGGAGTGAATGTTTATTTGGCATGGATATATTTATCATTGTTCCTGTGTTGATACTATTTTGCCATGTTACGTGTGTATTTACAGAAATTACAGTTCACAGACAAGTACTTCTGAGTCTTCAGTTGCTTGGACCACTCCATCCCATTTGTGATGGGCATTTCAACAAGTCAGGATTTTCTTGAACAAATTTCTGATTTACTTTGCCAATATCTCAACTCCTTTGCTGTTTCTGTGCCAGATAAGTTGCTTCAATTGAAACACTTTCTCTCAATGTACTTCAGCTTGCAAAATGAAAAAAACTCTCAGCTTTTTACCAAGATAAAGTTTGACTATTACATTGTCAAAATTTCTGGGTGCAAGGATAGGAACTGTGATGTTCCCGGCAGCTCCAGATAAGTTGCTTCAGTGGAAACATTTTCTCTCAATATCCTTACTTGCCAAATTAAAAAGAATCTCAGCTCTTTACCAAGATGAAGTTTGTCTAATGCATTGTCAGCATCACTCACCTTTCAACTTGTTGTTCCTTTCAAAGCCAGTTTAAGTGCGTGCAGGTTGTTGTTTGTTGGGGTTTATTCGAATCCCTCCACTGACTGGTTTATTTGCTTATTCTGCTATTCTATGATATTGCTTTTTCCCATCTATTTAACCCCTGACCCTACCCAGGCATGCAGACTGTATCACAATGAGTGTTCTAAACAAAAAAATAATTGTACAAATCCCTCAGGAAGCTTGACAAGAGGATTAAGTGCTCCATAAGGGCAGCGATTCGATCGGAGTGTTTCTCTTTCTCCCAGGCTCCCCTTCCAGCCATGTGTATTTCCCACTGCCTTTCCTATGCTCTCCTCTGACATAGTCCTTTTCTTCTTTCTCCTTTCTTCTTTCTGAAACAGGTGGGCTCTGCATTGCTCAGTCCCTGAAAATCCCCCAGGATCGCAAGGACAAGACCATCGACTTTGATAAAATTATCAAGCAGCTCCTAGAAACTCCCAATGCCAGGGCCATCGTTATTTTTGCCAATGATGAGGACATAAAGTAAGGATGATTGAGGGAATTAATTCATTTGTGCTTGATAGCTATACAGAAAAGGAAAGCAAATAGAAATATGACTAATGAAGTGGAAATGCCTGTTGGTAAGAGCAATGTGGGGATGTGGAGTTCACACTGTGGAGGGTAGTGCCAGGCATTGGGTGCTGCTGTTGCTGCCCTGGCCCATGTTGTGCATCACAGTAGGGGGGGATGGGAATGTTAATCCAGGTCTGGAAGCTTTTCCTGGCATAGAGTTACTCCTGTAATATATGGCAGATCTGCCCTTACCTCTCAAAGAGGCATTAAGAAGATGCTCCTCTCTCCAAGCTTATACTATGATGTAGTATTCATTAATTCAGAGTCTATTTAATGACAATTGATGGTTACTAGTGATAAAATGGGTGCCCAAGATTAAACCACATAAGGTGCTCAAGGTTTAACCACATAAAACTTGCTCATAAGACAGTATAAAGAATATTCTAAAAGTATGACTCTCTCACTTGCCTGTCTTCCATATTCTCTCTCCTGAAAATTGTGTTGGCATTGTCAATTAGTGAGAGGCTCTGTTCCACAAAACGAGACACCAAGTAAGTATAATGTTTCAGTAAATTTGATGGCAAAATAATCAGTTTTAGTGGAATCAGTATGTCAGTCATAGGAATAGAGTGAATTAAAAGAGGGGTCCAATCTGTGCTGTGTGGATCATGGTCTGGTGTGTTGTGAAATTCCTGAACTCTGTTGGTTACAGGAATATGCTATTTCTGTTCATTTCACAGTTGCAACATGCCATTTTCCCAAGCAATTATGCGTTTAAATGAAATTAATTTGTGGACATAATGTTCTTTTCTGCAGGCAGATCCTTGCTGCGGCGAAGAGGGCAGATCAAGTTGGTCATTTCCTATGGGTGGGCTCAGACACGTGGGGCTCCAAAGTGAGCCCACTGCTTCATCAGGAGGATGTTGCTGAGGGAGCCATCACCATCCTGCCCAAGCGAGCGACCATAGAGGGTAAGAGCTCCCTTCTGCTTTGCTCCCTCCTGCTTCCTGAAATGCGACTGGTACAAAATTGATCACCCATAATTCTTTCTTTCATGTGTTTTAGGAATAAATGTGTACAGGCTTAGTATGATACAAATAATATAAAGTACATTAAGCAAGTCTTAATCTCCTGAAATTTTCCTAAATGTCTGTGTTCCTCATACAAAGCCTATACATTATTTCCACAGTTGAGAAGTTACCAACAGTTATTAAAGGCACAATTTCAGAGCTTATATTAAGCTGCGATGATATGACAGGGCTTTTATCATTTGAAAGTAAACCAAAATGATCTTAGCACACCATATAAATATATAGGAAGAAAAAAAATCTTTTGCAATTTATGTATCGCTTCTGAAGTAATAGATAAGTTTTCTACTGAAGAGGTAAAAATTGACTTTTAAATCAGCAATTTCCATTTGAACTTAGCTTAACTTTTATTTCATTCAGATCAAGCACTATATTTATATATATCACTTGTGTGTTCCAGAAATACATGTACATATATATGTATGTGTATATAAAAATTTTGGGAAACTTTTTTGCATACTCCCTTTGTTTCTCAATAGTTCTTTGTGTTCTGAAGTGTTTATGGTCAGATCTTGCTTTGATTTATTATCTATTTTGACTGTACAGATGCTTAACTATCCAAACAGCTTCCTCTGGACAAACCGAACTTGTCAATTAAAGTCTGTTTTCTCTGTAATATAACACAAAAAGTTCTTTACAAGGGCAGTGTGCACTTGCAGCCCAGAAAGCCAACTGTATCCTGGGCTGAATCAAAAGAAGCATGACCAGAAGGTTGAGGGAGGTGATCCTGCCCCTCTACTCTGCTCTTGTGAGACCTCACTTGGAGTATTGCGTACAGTTCTGGTGTCCTCAACATAAAAAGGACATGGAACTGTTGGAGCAAGTCCAGAGGAGGGCCACGAGGATGA